>JAAEAF010013879.1:0-110221 GCA_011037195.1 Triatoma infestans
GCTTCTCGACCAATTGATGGTAAAAGAAACAAAACCAAAAAGTAAATTTTGTAATTGTTTTTTATTATGACAGTTCGACGTTTCGACAAACTTTGTTTGTAGTCTTCAGGAACAATACAAAACAAAATTAAAGAAAAAACAAAGTTATAACATGAAACACAAACAAAAAAACCAAATACATAGGTGAGATTACAGTAGTAATGCTAAGTCTGAAATGAAAGGGTGTATGTTGTAATGCAGAAGGCCAGGAGAAGGGGGGGGCCGTTATGTAAGTACCGTTATGTGCGGAGAAAGTAATGTATGGAGAGGGGATAGAAAAATTGCTTTTTTTATTTATTTTATTTATTTATTAATTTAGTTTTTTATTTATTTATTTTTATTATTATATATATATATATATTTTCCCCTTCTCCTTCAGGATTTTTTAAGTGAACAGAGGATATAATTGTAGTGGGAAGAAATTAGGTCTTTGTCTTTTTTATGATTAACAGGGTTAGGTTGGAGGTGGATGTGTATGGACTCAGTAAGGAGTCGCTTGGTGTAATTGGGCTGGGTAGCGAGGATAGAAGGATTAAGGAAATCAAAAGTGTGGTTCAAGGATAGAGCGTGCTTGGAAAGTGCTGTACTGTCTATTTTCTTAGAAGTAATGTCGTATTTGTGCTGTTTGAGTCTTTTATGTAAGTATTGTGAACTTTCTCCCACATAGGAAGCATTGCAATTGGGAGTAGAGCATTTCAAGTTATAGACCGTGTGTGTTTTGTTGGTTATGGGAATAGGATCTTTAAGTTTGGAGTAAATATTGTACAGTTTGTTTGAAGTGGTGAAGCCTATGGTGAGGTTGGGAATGTGTTTCTTAAGGGATTTATTGATTTTTTTGAGAGAGAGAATTAATATGTGTAAGGGATCTATAGATGGGTGGGTTATTGGTAAGATTTTGAATGGGTAACCTATGTGAGGATATAGGTGACGCGGAATTTTTTATTATTTTGTTTATGATATGGAGAGGGTACCCGTTGGAGACAAGGATTTCCTTAGATTTTTTAAGCTTTTTCTTGTGAAAAGTAGGGTGAGAAAGAGAGATAGCGCGGTGAACTAGATTTTTGGCTGTATTGAATTTTTGGTGGAATGTGTGGTTGGAGAGAAAGTGGAGAAGGCGTCCGGAGTAAGTAGGTTTAGTGTACCAATCGTAAGTTAAGGTATTGTCGGGATTCCGTATAATGAGTGTGTCAAGGAAAGGAAGTCTGTTATTATGTTCTTTTTCAATAGTGAAATGTAGTTTGTTGTGGTAAGAGTTGAAGAATCTTTGATGTATCTGTTGGGTTGACGACCAGGAAAAGATCATCAACATATTTAAAAATATGAGAAATAGAGGGGCCAAGAGTAGGAAGGACTTTATCTAAAAGATCATTCATAATAATGTTGGCTAGACAAGGAGCAAGACAACTGCCCATGGCCAAGCCGTCCTTTTGCAGATAAAAACGCTCTTGGAAGACAAAATATCCAGATTTACAACACAGGTCAAGTGTTTCAAAAAAGAGATCTCGTGGGATAGTCGTGTGAGGATGTTATGTATTGATTGTAGTGTGTCATGAAGAAAGAATAGACAAACCGAGTTGTCGAAAAACCCGGGTTCCTCGAACTGTCATACTAAAAAACATAATTAGAAAATTTACTTTTGGTTTTGTTTTTTGTACCATCAATTGGTCGAGAAGCCAAAGAATTATTGTTTTCATATTACTAATCTTTCTTAAAACTCAGATTTTTGGACATTATTATTTTCTAATAATTTTGGTGGATGGTAGGTGGTAGAATTAGAATTGTATAATCAACTATGATAGCACTTTAGAGAAAAACATAACCCCACCCCTCCCCTAAAAGTGCCCTTAAAAGAATTTTCCCAGAGAAATGTTATAAATAAAAGTTTGTAGATCTTTGCATTTTTAGTTTATATACGAAGTTTCAAAAAATTCATCGGAGCCATTTTTGAGAAAATTGCGAAAAAGAGAATAAATCATTTAGTAAAGTGGTAAAGTAAACGCACTTCCGGTTATCCGATTTTTTTAAACTCGGAATTTCAAAAACATATATTTAATTCTTATTCACATTATTTTGATGACAGAATTGTCTAATAAACTGAAATAGTACTTTAGATGAAAACCTAACCCCATCCCTCCACCAAAAATGCCCTTAAATGAATTTTCTCAGAGAAATGTTTCAAATAAAAGTTGTAGCTCTTTGTATGTGTAGTTGATAGACCAAGTTTGAAGAAAATCTTCGTAGCCATTTTTGAGAAAATTTCAAAAAAGTAAAGAAACCAACCAGTAAAATGGTACTTCCGGTTGAGGAATTTTTTCAGTTAACGTACTGTGAGACCCCATTGTGATATCTAAACGGAATATCAAGTTTCAACTTTCTATGGTTTTTCGTTTTTGAGCTGTGCTGTTCCAATACATACATACACATACTCAGACCATTTGCTAAAAACCCCTTTTTTGGACTCTTGGGACCTCAAAATGGATATTTCCGGTGAATACTCGATATCGTAAATTTGACACGATTACAATACTTCCTCTTACTATGGGTAAGAGAAAGTAATAGATCGCTGCTTCGTACCAATAAGAAGGAAAGAACTGACTGATTGCCACTCTTAAAGAAACAAGCAATTCAGCTGTGAGGACGTAAATGTATACGAAAAAGAGTGTCTCCATGTATATATGCATATCAACTTAATTACATTCAAAAAACCGATATCTTATACTATGCATAATTTCGCCTCACTAGGATATTTGACTAAGAAGTGAGATGGCGTTAAAAGTATCCAGATTTGAATAACTAATCAGTCCATTATTAATAAAATCGAATCTATAACAGGTAAACACCAGATAATGCAAATAACTGACCACTTACATCACCAATCCAAAAATTTTCCATATAGATCACGTATGCATAAAAAAAATGTAATTCTTAAAAGTATTTATTAATTAAATCAATAATTGTTTAATACAAAACTAAAATGTTAAAAAAAAAAAAATCAAATTGTTTAATATTGCTAATCATTACAAATTATTAATGAGGGGATACAATTAGTTTTTAAGTAAACAAACCTCTTCATTTAAAAAAAAGTGCTCTTGATTTTAATGTTTTTAACTAACTACAAACGTATTATTAAACAGTATTAATTAATTGGACTGAGTCCTTTTATATTATTAACTGAAAATGAGAAAGTTAATTATTATTGTTAAACATGTAACAGCTTTCACAAGTTTGTAAAGAATATATTTCTAATGCATTAACGAAATAACTAAAGTACGTACCTCATACTAATGCTTTATCTATTTAATTATGGCTTGTTTATCTTCTTTTTTTTTTATATATATAACATAAACCCCTTTACTAATCGGATGCATTCAGAATTACTTCTTCCCTGGTCAGGGAGTATAGAGACTCCCTGGAGGCATTATCCCGGCACAACAAAGTTCGGCTAGTATGAGTGCTGGGGCATAAGGGGATTAAAGGTGACGAAATAGCCGACCAACTGGCCAGGGAAGGAGCGAATACTCTCTTCTGTGGGCCGGAACCTGTTCTAGGAATAGCCAAAAGTATGGCGAAGGCGTCTCTGAGAGAATGGACTCGGAGAGAGCATAATCGTCACTGGTGGCTAAAGTACTGGGGACAAAACATGGCAAAATGGTCATGCTAGAGCTGTGTAGAAGAAGAACTAGAGACACCCAAGGTCTAAGCAGGTATCAGATTTCTCTGATAACGGGCCTGTTTACTGGGCGTGGTAGGTTCAAGAAACATCTGCACAAGATGGGATTGGTGGACTCACAGCCCTTGTGCAGACTGTGTCGGGAGGAGGAGGAGGAGGAGGCGGCCTCTCACTTGCGTTGTAATCGGCAGATTGCGGTACAAGATCTTCGGCACGTTGAGAACGGAGGAAATCGTACTCCAAGAAGGACTGGTGGGGAAGGTTCTGGACCTCATGAAGAGGGGGGCTTCCTTTACTAGGTTTCGAGGGGTTTGGCACAATAAGCCCCAATGGGAGGCTGCAGTGCCTGGGTTTGAGTCCCCCCCCCGGCATCATTCTAATTCTACCAATCGGATAAAGACCGCAAATCTCTTTACTGTCCCTTTGAACGCTATGGACCCTTTCTCAAAAAAATATTTATAAATTCATAAAGTAAAATAAATAAAAAACCGTTTACATTGAAATTTAAATTTGTAATAACAATTGAAATAAAAAAGATTGGCATAATTTAGTGAAAAAATTGTGTTCTCTTAACACACATTTATTAACCATTATAATACAAATTTAAATAGCAAATATTCCGCAGTAAAACAAAATACAGTATCTAACTGCTGAGAGTAATTCAAACATTATGTTCGGTCGCGGCACCTTTGTCAGATTAACTTTGCTTCGTTATTGCCCTTTTTTATTAACACACTACTGTTAATCCCTTGCCATTTCCAAACTATTATTTCCTGTTTATTCTTTCATCGTCCGCCTCGTTCTCACGCTTCCCCGCATTTTTCCCTCTCTTTCTCTCTTGGTGTGGGATTGTCGGCACTTTCATCTCTCGGAGTTCGCGCGTTATTTATTTTCCCACACCTTTCAAACGTTCTTTATTCCTCTAAAATTACTTCACTTGTCGTCTGTATCTCGCCTGAACCACAGTGTTTGTGCCGTTCTCTTCTTCTCTTGCCCGACTAGCTAACAGTCTGTGAATTTCGCCTTAAGTTTTGTATCGCCTTATACGCGCCTATTCGCCATGTTAATTATTAATATTGACTCTTCGGTGATTACCAAGACTCATCTCTAAGCGCCATCATCTTCACGAGGCTATTTCATCTGCACGTTAGTGGACTCGCCATCAACGGACGGCCTCATCCGCTTCTGAACAAGCATTCCAATCCTTCTACGCTCACCTGAGTTCCTTTCGCCATTCACGCACCCACACCTACCACCACACACACACACACACACACACACACATACCCTAGCTCTTCCTTTCTCAGTCTGCCATTCGTCTCATCAACCTTTCTTCAATTCATCACTCACCATCACCAAAGGGTAAGTCTCGTTTTCATTTGTTTTGTATTATTATTCATTTTGTTTGTCACCTGCTACTTGCTATCTCGCCTTGGGTGTCTGCCGCGCAGACACATTAATAAAAGTTATAACTTTTTATAATTACTTACAAGACGATTACGTTATTCTCCACCTTCTCGAAGATTTATTAAATGTTGCTAATATTTTCTATCTAAAGAAATCAGTTATTTGGCAAATTACTTCTTTGTTAGCACTGGATTTTAAATTTTTAAGTTTTACGATGTATTTTTGAAAAAGTTATCATAAGACTAGACGATGAAGGAACATTACAAACGACTTTATATAAACTAATAAATAAATGAAAAACCCTTGAATTTTCAGGTTGTGATAGCATCAATGGTTTGCTAGAAAGTGACGTTTCGCCCATATTGCAATGAGCCGCTTCTGGGTCGTTACACCTTGGAAACTAATGTAGCAATGAACCTTGGTAGAAAAGGGGTGTGGCCCCTTTCTCCACCACATTGATGATTGCCGCCTTCTTGATCACCATCGTTACTATATGTGGTGGTGGGCTGGGCTTAATTTTCTCTTTCTTGTCCACGGTTGGCTGGCAGGTGACAAGGTCTAAGTCTCTCATCCCATTGTCCGCTTGCCAAAGTTTTAGTCTTGTCCTCCCCTTGTCTGCTGTGGGTAAGAAAAAGAAAACTAAGCCCCGCCCAACACATACAGTAAAGATGGCGATCAAGAAGATAGTCAAGATGGCGGAGGAAGAAGCCACGGCCCGTCTCCCACCAAGGTTCATTGCTCCCTTAACTTTCAAGGTGTAGATGCTCATTCAAATATGGGCGAATCGTCGATTTCTAGCAAACACTGATGCGGTTTCAACCCGGAAACGCAAGTGTTTTTCACGAAAATCTAAATCCACGGAAACCTCAAATATCATAATAAATAAGTAACGTTTTAATTAATTATCTAATTAAAAAAAAAGCGCACACCCTGTAAATATGACTTATTGGACCACTGTGAACTGATAATTTTAAAACAGCCAAGAACAGTCAATAAGTTACCTGCCCTTGTCTTCAAAGGCTTGCTGCACTTTATCATCAAAGAAATTGGCTTTATAAGCATTATATTTTGCATTAAAAAAATTTAATGAGTTGTCAGGAATTTATTTATTTTTTTTATATATATACAATTAGGGTTCAATCAACTGGTGACAGTCAAGGGAACTAAACAGGTAGTAAATATTCCTCGTTTAAGAAAATTTAAAAAAAAAATTTGCCGCACAATCCAAGATGGGGACTTTTATTTGGAGGCATGCCGCGATTCCCTAAAAGTTAGTAATTAGCCAATTCAAAGATATTTTCCGTGATAGTCTGCTTCTTTTTGTGTGACCATCGACCGGTTTTGGGCGTTCGCCTATCATCAGGATATTTTTGTCAAAACAGTGTGATAACATAGACTTGCACAGAGCAAATTTTGTTGATACACACCAAATGTACTCCTTGCAAGTTTTTATGTTGTCACACTTGTTAAAGCCTCGATTAATTTAGAGTAATAATAATTTGTAAATGTCAAGTTTAATGTAATATAAACAATCCCCACTACTGCAGTGTACAACATCAAACAAGAGGACTTTGGACGTTTAAAGTTGAGCGGAGCTACAGAGTCTTGGTCAAGCTGTACTAGATTACTTATCTATTTTTTTGTCTGTCAGCAGCTCAGCTGGATGCAGTTGGAAAAGTTCTAATTATCAATACTTGATTAGTTTAGATTTCTCCGCGGTCTTACCGCCCACCAGAGAAATTTCCGTCATCAGGTCGATTACCAGGACGCCCAGTCGCTACCAAGCGCCCCGTCGCTTCATACTCTTCCAGCTCATTCTACAAGCAAATATGACTTCGTATATGCCGGCCGGCACGAGCCACAGGTACCAACATTAAAATATTTAATGAACTAGGAACTTTGGATCCGGAAAAAAGGTAATGACGTCATATATACCTTTGTACCGGTGATAAAAAATTCAGTTCTATCTTTCGGAATATAGGCTCTGACTACAGTAAAACTTACAATTTATAGCAGTATTGATTTTCAGTTTATAGCAGTACAGTTTAATTTCTATTATATATATTGATTATTGAAATTTAATAAAATGAAATTTGATTCTATGCCTGATGGTTGGTTTGCCATAATTTTCCAATACAGTTCATTCTCTTTTGACAAGCAACCAGCTCGCAATTCCTAAGGCTTCACGGCTAATGTTTTAAACTATTTGCGGGAGCCTTAACAACACTGTTGGACAAAAACATTCTGATGAAGGGCGAACGCCCGAAACCGGTCGATGACTGCGGAAAATATCTCTGATGCTTTCCAGCTCTGCGGAACCAATCAACAACAATTAGCCAATTCATCATACAAGCCTTTACCTAGATATGTTTTTATTATGATAAATTGAATTAATAATTGGGATTTCCTAATCAAAATAGAGAAATGTAAACAGAATACCCTTGTGATTATTCATTAGTCCCAAATAGATAAATCATTCTACAAAGCTATTAAATTAAACAAAATGTCAAAACACTAAGCAGAGAATAATGTTAAGAATGATAAAATTAAATGTAACATAAAAATTATTTAAGCCTTGAGGCTTTATTGTAAAAATATTGTGTTTTTATACAGATCTGTACAATGGACAAAGGAGCATGGGGAATTCCTTTAAGGAAACTATACAGATGTAAATTACATGGCATGATAAAAGCATGTTAATCTTTTTAAAAAACTGTTTTGATATTGTCTATGTTAATAAGTTATTCACGCATTTAACTATGTTTGTTGAATGGACAAAAACATGAAACGTGCAGCTTTCTTTTTGTTTATCATTTTATAAAGATCTAATATTGCGAGCGGTTAATATTTAGAGAAAAATTATTTTTATTGTTCTTTGCATTTGCAAAATCTCCCGAGAGTGGTTTTTTTTTTAAGGGGAACAGTGCAGTGCCAACAGAAGAGTTCTATTGTGGCCCCCGCTGGCGCCGGAATTAGATATCTGCACCTACCGTACTTCCAGATTGATTTCCATGAGAAATCTTAAAATCTGAGAAGAATATATATCCTCTGCCAACCTTGGTAGATTCATCGGGTTCTAAACCTCTTTGATTGTTACCAGTGCAATCCGTCAGTGGTTCCTTCTCCAACTATCCACAGAATCTGCAGATACTGTCACCTTCTAATGCTATCTACTCCCGTCTCCTTTAGTCTTTAGATGCAAAGCCTAATTTCTGGGTATTCCTGAGCAATGCTTTCTTGACTTCCTCTTCGTTTCTATGTTCTTTTTCTGAAGAAGCTGGTTGCTTAACTCACAAAAAGATTCTGGCCCATAAAGGGGTTACTGCGCCTTTCCTTGCCAGCGCGTCAGCTATCTCCGTTACCTTCCCCCCCCGCCATCATGCCCTGGCACCCAATACAGTAGAAATTTGTTGTTTCTTCCCAGAGCTTTCCCATAACATTTTCGAACAGATGAACTCAAGCATACGAATCCAAGCTTTGGCAGCCTTGCTACCGGATAGGATCATAATTTCTTGATTCCTACATTACCTGTGGCGGTAGACCAACTGGGACCAACTGGTATCTCCAATCGCGTAAATTTGGGCATGAAAGATATAGGGAAATTCGCCCATAGGTTTCAAGTGTCTGGTTCTTCGTCCATACACTCCAGCTCCAGTCGTGAGGTCTTCCTGAGACATAGTTATATATCCATCTCAGAAAGCAGCACCAAGTTTTGTCCACAATTAGTCGGTTTAGAGTGTGACAGAATTACTAAACACTAGAATTTAACGTATCTAAGTATCCGTATGTACTACAACTGTGGTAATGTACGAAAAAACCGCAGTTTCGTACCTACATTCCTACATTACCTGTGGCGGTAGACCAACTGAGACCAACTGGTATCTCCAATCGCGTAAATTTGGGCGTGGAAGATATAGGGAAATTCGCCCATAGGTTTCAAGTGTCTGGTTCTTCGTCCATACACTCCAGTTCCAGTCGTGAGGTCTTCCTGAGACATAGTTATATATCCATCTCAGAAAGCAGCACCAAGTTTTGTCTGCCATGTTTCTGCACACCATGAGAACGTGACAGGCTTTACTGAAAATCACCCTTAAGTATATAATCGTGCTTCTTCCACTCCATCTCAACTCCGGCCAACCAGCCGGATATTTTTCGGTGATTATACATTTAATCTAGAGAAAAGTATTTGACAAGACAAATTTCTTAGCAATGTCTCACAATTAGTCGGTTTAGAGTGTGACAGAATCATTAAACACTAGAATTTAACGTATCTAAGTATCCGTATGTACTACAACTGTGGTAATGTACGAAAAAACTGAAACCGATTCAGACTCAAGAATAAGAATCATGTCAGGAAGTACAAAAATCTGTTTTGGAAAAATTATGAAGCTCATTTTGGGCATTCGTACATTCTCAGATTGTTCAGGCAAACAGTTGACACAGACAGCTGAGATATTATAAAGAATTCACAACCACAAAAATAGAGAATATTACCATAATAATAATAATAATGTTTGTTTGTTTATTTAATGTTCTGTTTTTTTTTTTTATATCTTCATTTTAAACATCAAATTAACTGAAGAGGAAGTTATATCATTCAATTTTTTTTTTAGCGGTTCACGATATGACCTAGCATATTTTTAATGTCCCTTCTCTTTGGATTCAAATAATCATATTGTAAAATCCCTATAATGTATTTATAAGAAATTATAATTCCCTAACTAATTAATAAGGGGGAAAAAAAAAATTTCGAACAAAATGCAAACTTATTCATTCATAAAAAAATGTTATGACTCAATATACGAAGGACGGATTTCATGAAATCATATATTTGAAAATATGACTGTACATTTCATTCAATGAAGAGTAGACCTTTATCAATCGAGAAGGAGTGATTTCTCTAAACAGTTTTGTTGGGAAAAACCCAAATCCTAACATTGTTGGTCATGTAACACTTGAATTTGACATTTTTTGTAATAAAATTTTTATTTATATGAATCTATTTCTGATAATTTCTGATATTTTCTTGGATTTTGGTCTTTGCAATAAAATTTTCAACATTTTCCCTACGTTTTTGTAAAATTTTGATGGGGAAGTTATGATGCTTCATGTAAAAGACAAATTGGCTAGGTCAAAAACCCTTATTTACTTGTACGTGAGCAAGTGGGTTGCATTCCAGATTTAAATAAAATAAAAAAAGAAAGGGAATTATCTGAAACTAAAATCTAAAACAAACTATTCAAATGTTAAAAACATCAGTTGAATTCAATAAATATTCAAAGTGAATTTCTCATTCTCCTGGTTTGTTTACACACAATAGGAAACAGATGGTAGATAGATTACTAAAAAGCAAGGAAGTAAATTAATCAAATGGAAGTAAATGATAAACAATATATGTATTTAAGAGGTCATCATCATCAGTGGTTTGCTGGTCACGGTCCTTTCAACAATTGGGCCACATTTTCTATGCACTGCCAACTGTGATCACTGTTGTAGTATGACAGTGGAATTCCCATCATGACGTCATCCATTAAGTTCTCTATTTGTACGACCTCCATCTCAAATATCAATTGAAAAAGAAAAAGAACAACAAATCTTTTTTAAATTTTACATGAATCATTCCACGAATGAAACTTATTATACATTATTAGTGTACATAATTGAATTTTAAAAATTAGCTAATAAAACTGGGAGAAGGAAATAATTTTATGATATTATCTTCAGTGTATAAAGTTAATTATAAACTTTAGTAAAAGGAAAATTAAATGTTAACAATATCTTTCTGTAAATAAGTAAAAAAAAAAAAAAAAAAAAATTAAAAATAAAGTGAGCCATATATTAATTAAATATAATTATGTAAACAAAAATGTGAATAACAGAAGTTGAAGTCAGCAATTATATTTATCTAAAAATAAACAGATAATATTTTCCTTGTGTAAATAAAATGATTGTGTGTGGGTTTAATTTCCAATGACTAAAGATGTACCCCGTTGGATATTGGCTAAACTACCTATTCGGAAAGAATTTGTAACATAATTAGAATGAAAAGTAATAAAAACAAGACATTGTAAACAAAATTATATTAGCATTTAGATAATAGATAAGAAAACAGTGGGCATTGTCTATTTTAATTTATGTCATTCACAACCGGTAATGTTCCAGGGTCAACTAGTAAAACTATTTAAAAAATATATATATATATTTATTACATTATTCTTCTACACAAAATAAATAATTATTGTTTAAGTTACTAAAAACTATAATAAGTAAATAATTACCATATAATCGTTAAGGTAAAGTAATAATTGGGTGAGAAACATTCACAAAACTCACTCTTAACTCGACATTTAATAGAAATATAAAATCACTTAAACTTGAAATTTACTCTAATATAAATACAGAGATGGTGTGTGTGGAGTATATGTTAGTCAATAACCCAAGGCAGAAAATACTTAAAATGCACTCTGTTCCAGAAGAAACTGCCGCTATTATTTGAAATCTAATGTCAAAAATTCCTCAGAACTTCAGAAAAAATTTAATTTTTCCAAAAAAAAAAAAAATATATAATCTATTGTGAAACACTCACACAACTTTCTCTCATACCAGTTTTCAAAATTGTAAGTATATCAAATTTAATGAAATTCGTCGATGTTTTTATGGTGAAAATACGCACTTCCGGTTTACTAATTTTTCTTGAAACTCGGAATTTTGGCAATCTATTTATTTCTAATTAATTTTGTCGAGATGGTAGAATTAATTGTATAAACAACTAAGATAGCAAAAATCAAATCCTACCCATTCCCCAGAAGCCCCCTTAAATGACTTTATCAGAAGAAATGTTTCAAATAAATTTTGTAACTCTTTATATGTGTAGTTCACATTCCTAGTTTAAAGAAAAATTGTTGGAAGCGTTTTAGAGAAAATAGTAGAAAAAGTCAATTGATTTTCTTCAAACTCGGAATTTCAACAACATATTTAATTCTAATTATTATTATTTAGATGATAGAATTGTATAGTAAATTGAAATAGCATTTTAGGGGAAATCCTAACTGTACTACCACTACATCAGACACGAAGATTTCAGGCTAAAACCATCAACCGAAAGTGCCACTTTGCTTAATGTTTTTTTTTTCCACCACTTTTTGTAATTTTCTCGATAACGGCTCCAATGATTTTTCTTTAAACTTAATATATTAACTACACATACAAAGAGCTACAACTTTTATTTGAAACATTTCTCCAGGAAAATTCAGTTAAGGGGATTGATGTGTTTTCCTCTAATAAGCTATATCAGTTCCAACAATGTGCTATATAATTCTGTCAATTAAATAATATTAATTAGAATTATATAAAGTGCCCAAATTACCAGTTTGAAGAGAATCGGTTTGAGCGGTAGTGCGTCTTTATTAGACAGGAAGTTGAATTTTATACCTCATATTAGAGAGCTAAGAACCAAATCAAAAAAGTTAATTGGCCAACTCAGTCAGATAACTAGGAAGGAATGGGGCCTGAATAAAAACAAGAACAATAAAAATAATCTATAGGAGTATCCTTCTTGCTCAAATTGTGTATGGTGCGTCGGTTTGGTATTCTAGGGTCACTAACTCTGTGTTCTTTAGGCATCTTTCTGCAATTCAGCGCTCAATTTTATTATTAATGGGCAACTTTAGTAGTACGACTTCAACTGAGGCTCTCCAAGTCTCATAGGCTGTTTCCCTGTAGATTTGGAAGTCGTTAGATTGGCGGCTAGATATTTTCTGAGAAAATGTAAGAATTTTTTCTTTAACGGTATAACGGTGTAGGCTTTACCTATTCAGGAAGATTATGATTTTGAGCTCTGGAGATTCCAACAGAAGAGAATAAAAATAGATGAGGATTTACTGGAGAAATGGAAATCTCGTTGGGCTTCTTCGAGTAAGGGTAGGATTACCTTTCGTTTTGTTCCTAATGCTGCTGGAGGCAGGAGAGTGGTTCCCTCAGAGTTCTCTGATACGCTGCAGCGCGATTGGTGACAGGGCACGGTCTTTTAAATGGAAAGTGGTATGATATGGGGCTTGTGAATGATTTTCGGTGTCACTGTGGAAAGCGTGAGTCCGCGGAACACATAATCTTTAACTGCCATTTATATGAAGCACTTAAGAGTGCATATGTGGGCCAAAATTGGATTTCGTGTGGACCTAAACAGTGAAAATCTTGATCTGTTATTGGAAAACAAGTTTGGTTATGAAGCTTGCAGTAAATTTGCGTCCGCGGCATTATCTAGAAGGATTAACAATAGTTGGGTAGAGTAGGCGGTTGATTGTATTTATTTATTATTGTGCATATGGTATGAAGGCGGTAAGGTTAGGGTTTAGGATTAGTATACACGTATAATAGTATTATTATATTAGGTTAGTTTCTGGAATATCGAATGCAGGGGAACTGGTGTGTTTTGTAAATAATTTAGGAAATTTAAATATTGTAAATATTGTATATTTGATCTTTTAAGCAGTAGTCCACGCGTCTATGGATTTGGCAGATATTATATGTTGATTGTACTGGTACGGGCAGGGATGAGCGCGAGCTCAGGTACTGCCCTCTAGTGGGTTTAAAAAAAAAAGTGCGACTTTACTGAAATGGGATTTTCAGTCTATTACATTCAAAAAAAAGCCGAAGGATTTAATCATTAATAAGAATTATAAAGTGTGAAGAAAAATTTGCCATTTCGCAGTCAGAGAAAGTCGTGTGAGTGTTTCACACCAGATTTTTTACTTTCTCTTACTCTAGTAAGCGGAAGTATTGTAATCGTGTCAAATATTCGACATCGAGTTTTCACCGGAAATATCCGTTTCGAGGTCCCCTGAGTCCAAAAAAGTGGTTTTTAGGAAATGGTCTATGTATGTTTGTGTGTTTGAACAGCATAGCTCAAAAACTGAAAACCGTAGAAAGTTGAAACTTGATATTCCGTTTAGGTATCACCATAGGATCTGACTGTACGTTATCTGTCAAAATTCCTCAACCGGAAGTACCACTTTACTAGATGGTGTTTTTACTTTTTTGCATTTTTCTCAAAAATGGTTCCGATGATTTTCTTAAAACTTGGAATATCAACTTCACATACAACGAGCTACAACTTTTATTTGAAATGTTTCTCTGGGAAAATTCATTTAAGGGCAGTTATGGGGGAGAGGTGGAATTAGGTTTTCATCTAAAGTGCTATTTCAGTTTATTAGAAGAAAGCTCTGCCATCTAAATAATGTTAATTAGAATTGAATATGTTGTTGAAATTCTGAGGTTGAAAAAAATCGGATAACCGGAAGTGCTCTTACTTTACCACTTTACTAAATGATTTTTTTTCACTTTTTCGCAATTTTCTCAAAAATAGCTCCAACGATTTTCTTGAAACTTCTTATATAAACTAAACATACAATGATCTCAACTTTTATTTTAAACATTTCTCTGGGAAAATTCACTTAAGAGCACTTTTAGAGGAGGGGCGGGGTTATGTTTTTCTCGAAAGTGCTATCATAATTGATTATACATTCTATTATCCAAACAAAATTAATTAGAAATAAATAGATGGCCAAAATTCCGAGTGTCAAGAAAATTAGTGAACCGGAAGTGTGCTTCTACTGAACAGTTTTTTCAGTTTTCGACAAATTTCATTAAATTTGGTACGCAAACTATAAAATTTGTCAATTATAATTTTGAGAACTGGAGTAAGAGAAAGTTGTGTGAGTGTTTCATACCAGATTTTTTTTTTCATGATAACCTGTCTGTTTGTATCTCTCTTCTAGTTCCTGTGAGTTTGATGTAATCAATAACACTTTGAACAACTCTTCATATTTGCTTGTACAACTACGTTAAACCAAAAAAGCATACCGATAAGATCACCTATTTGGTGTCATACTTGGAAATTAATGTTTTACATTTAAAATTTTCTTCTTCTTCATTTTAAATTTCCCTGAGTGCCAGGACATTTCCAGCTATAAATTGATAAATTGGTAAGTTACTTGTTTCTTTATTAAACCGGAAGTTTGTTAATTAACCGAAAATTCTTTGATTTCAAACTCCACAGCCAATCAACTTAATTAGTATGCTATAAGGCACAAAGAAATAATGCTAAAGGTCATATGTGTTTCATAATTTATTTTTTCTTTCTCTTACTCCTTAATAAGAGGAAGTATTGTAATCGTGTCAAATTTTCCATATCAAGTTTACCGGAAATATCCGTTTTGAGGTCCCCTGGGGCCAAAAAAGTGGTTTTTAGCAAATGGTCTGTATGTGTGTGTGTGTGTATTTGACAGCATAGCTTAAAAACGAAAAACCGTAGAGAGTTGAAACATAATATTCTGTTTAGGTATCAACAGGGCATCTGACGGTGGGTCATCTGACAAAATTCCTCAACCGGAAGTACCACTTTACTTGTTGTTTTTTTTTAATTTTGCGTTTTTCTCAAAAATGGCTCCGACGATTTTCTTTAAACTTTTTATATGAACTACACATACAAAGAGCTACAACTTTTATTTGAAATGTTTCTCTGGGAAAATTCATTTAAGGGCAGTTATGGGGGAGGGGTGGGCTTAGGTTTTCATCTAAAGTGCTATTTCAGTTTATCAAACAATTCTATCTCTAAATAATGTTAATTAGAATTGAATATGTTGTTGAAATTCCAAGTTTCAAAAAAAATCGGATAACCGGAAGTGCTTTTACATTACCACTTTACTAAATGATTTTTTTCACTTTTTCGCGATTTTCTCAAAAATGTCTCCAACGATTTCCTTCAAACTTCCTATACAAACTAAACATATAAAGATCTACAACTTTTATTTAAAACATTTCTCTGGGAAAATTCATTTAATGGCACTTTTGGAGGAAGGGTGGGGTTATGTCTTTCCCTAAAGTGCTATCATAGTTGATTATACAATTCTATCATCCAAAACAAAATTAATTAGAAATAAATAGATGGCCAAAATTCCGAGTTTCAAGAAAAATTAGTAAACCGGAAGTGCGTTTTTACTGGACAGGTTTTTTTTTTTCAGTTTTCGACGAATTTCATTAAATTTGGTATACAAACTATAAAATTTGTTAATTATAATTTTAAGAACTGGAGTAAGAGAAAGTTGTGTGAGTGTTTCACACCAGATTTTTTTTTTTTAGTGAAATCGATTAGAAAAATCTATCTAAAATATGACTGCTGAGTAAAAAAAAGTCAAAACTTTGATAAAATGAGAAATTGTAAATATAAACATATAAGCTATGCATTCAAGATTTATTGAAACTGGGGGAATGGATAAACATATAATAAATAAAATAAAAAAATAAAAATAAAAAGTAAAAAACAGCATCTTGTACAAGTGCCTGTGCTATGTAAAGTCCCCACTCTTTTACAAGTAAAAAAACATTGCATGTTTCAATAGTGGGAACTGAACTCACGTGTTTTGGGATATACCTACTACCGCTTCAGTAATAACTAACGTTGTTATTTACAGGTAATGAAAGAATCCAGATTCATAATTCATTATAAATTACTTTACTAGTAATGTTCCTAGAATTTGTGTAGTATTCTTTGGACCATATTTATTAGTAAAATAATACAGCATCAATTAGAAGTAAAGTAATTTTTTGTTTTTTTAATGAACTTCATGGAAATTTCCCCTTTAACTTGAAGACAAAAAGTAATTTTTAAAATTATTTGTCTTAAATTTTCAAATATATTATCAATATTTTCTGTAAGTAGTCCGAAATGGCGGATCCTGGAACTAATTCTCGTTATTTTATTTTTGCAGATTTAATTTTTTTTTTTTTTTCAAAGACGCCTTTTACATTCATTTTAGTTTAATTAAGTTCTCTCTCTCTCTCTTCTTCATTATAAGTTTTGTTTTTATTTATATTCTTTATTTTGTAAACAAACTTATTATTAGAAGTGAAATCATAATAAATTTAATAAAATAAATGCATATGTTTATTAAATGATCAACTACATTACTTCACCTACCTACCACAACTACCTTATTTACTTCACCTTTTATATTTTATTTACTATTCATTAATTAGTTAATTGCCTTTTTACTTTCCTCCATCATTATTAAATCATGTATAACTTTTCAATTTCAATTGTTATTACATATTGAATTTGAATATAAGCGGCATCTTTTTATTTTACTTTATGAATTTATAAATATTTTTTTTAAGAAAGGGTCCACAGAAACGTTCATCAGTTAAAAAAGATTCGCGGTCTTTATCCGATCGGTATAAGGAGCTTTATGTTATAAAAAAAATCTGGTGTGAAACACTCACATAACTTTCTCTTACTCCAGGTCACAAAATTATAATTGATAAATTTTATAGTTTGTGCACCAAATTCAATAAAATTCGTCGAAAACTGAAAAAAAACTGTCCAGTAAAAGCGCACTTCCGGTTTACTAATTTTCTTGAAATACAGAATTTTGACCATCTTTTAATTTCTAATTAATTTTGTTCGGTTGATAGAATTGTTTAATCAACTATGCGAGCACTTTAGAGCACAACATAACCCCACCCCTCGTCCAAATATGCCCTTAAATGTATTTTCCCAGAGAAATGCTTTAAATAAAAGTTGTAGATCATTGAATGTGTAGTTTATGTAGTGATATCGGAAGTTTCAAGGAAATCATTGGAGCCATTATTGAGAAAATCGCGAAAAAGTGAAAAAATCATTTAATAAAGTGGTAAAGTAAACGCACTTCCAGTTATCCGATTTTTTTGAAACTCAGAATTTCCACAACATATTTAATTAATTACCATTATTTAGATGATAGAATTGTCTAATAAACTGAAATAGCACTTTAGCTGAAAACTTATCCCCACCCCTTCCCCATAATAACTGCCGATAAATGAATTTTCCCAGAGAAACATTGCAAATAAAAGTTGTAGCTCTTTGTATGTGTAGTTCATATAGCAAGATTCAAGAAAATCGTCGGAGCCGTTTTTGAGAAAATTGCAAAAAAGGAGAAAAACCAACTAGTAAAGTGGTACTTCCGGTTGAGGAATTTTGACAGATGACCAACTGTCAGATGCCATGGTGATACCTAAACGGAATATAGGTTTCAACTTTCTACAGTTTTTCGTTTTTGAGCTATGCTGTTCAAATACATACATACACACACACACACACCATTTGCTAAAAACCACTTTTTTTGGACTCTTGGGACCTCAAAATAGATATTTCCGGTGAATACTCGATATCGAAAATTTGACACGATTACAATACTTCCTCTTACTAGGGGTAAGAGAAAGTAATAGATCGCTGCTGCGTACCAAAAAGCAGGAAAGAAATGACTGATTGCCGCTCTTAAAGAAACAACAATTCATCTGTGAGGACGTAAATGTATACGAAAAAGAGTGTCTCTATGTGTATATATATATATATATATATATAATATATATATATGCATATCAACTTAATTACTTTCAAAAAACCGATATCTTCTACTAAGCATAATTTCGCCTCACTAGGATATTTGACTAAGAAGTGAAATGGCGTTAAAAGTATCCAGATTTGAATAACTAAACAGGCCATTATTAATAAAATCGAATCTATAACAGGTAAACAGCAGATAATGCAAATAACTGACCACTTACATCACCAATCAAAAAATTTTCCATAATTATCACGTATGCATAAAAAAAATCTAATTCTTAAAAGTATTTATTAATTAAATCAATAATCACATACACACACACACACACACAAACACACAGAGACCATTTGCTAAACACCCGTTTATTGGGCTCAGGGGACCTCAAAACGGATATTTCCGGCGAAAACTCGATATCAAAAATTTGACACGATTACAATTCTTCCTCTTACTAGGAGTAAGAGAAAGTAAAAAAGATAAACAAACCCTATTGTAAATAGATAAAGCATTAGTATGAGATACTTTAGTTATTTTGTTAATGCATTAGAAAATATATTCTGTTTATTATTTAACTTGTGAAAGTCGTTACGTTTAACAATAATAATTAGCTTTCTCATTTCAGTTAATAATAAAACGGACTCAGTCCAATTAATTAATACTGTTTAATACGTTTGTAGTTAGTTAAAAACATTAAAATGAAGAGCAGTTTTTTTAAATGAAGAGGTATGTTTACTTAAAATCTAATTATATCCTCTCATTAATAATTAATTTGTAATGATTAATAATATTAAACAATTTGATTTTTTTTTTTAAACATTTTAGTTTTGTATTAACAATTATTGATTTAATTAATAAATACTTTTAATAATTACATTTTTTTTAAGCATACGTGATATATATGGAAAATTTTTGGTTTGGTGATGTAAGTGGTCAGTTATTTGCATTATCTGGTGTTTACCTGTTATAGATTCGACTTTATTAATAATGGCCTGATTAGTCATTCAAATCTGCATACTTTAACGCCATTTGATAAAACCTCACCCGATAATTACCGCCCTATTTCCTTACTTAACTCAGTACTAAAAAATCTTCACTCAGATTATTTTAGATAGGCTAATTGCATGGGATGAGGAAATGGAGATTTCATCAGAGACCCAAAACGGTTTCAGAAAGGGAAGATCTTGCTTAGATAATTTATTCCTTTTAAATTGTACTGTCCAAATGTAACTCGGCTATAATAATAGAGACCTCTTTGCTATTTTCGTAGATTATAAAAAAACATTTGATAGCGTTAATCACACTCTCCTATAGCTCAAGATGAATAAAATGGGGTTAGTGGGAAAATAATTAAAATACTAAAACATATTTATCAAAGAGCATCCATTAGGATTAAGAGCTGTAATAGCCTTACAGAGGAAATTGATATAAGCAAGGGAGTTCTCCAGGGTGAAGTACTCTCGGGTTATTTGTTCAACTTATTTATATGTGATCTGGATATGTTCTATAGGGAAAATGGGGGTTCAGGTATACCAATAAATAGCAGCAACTCTCCGCATTCGCCGATGACATAGTCATCTTTGCGGACTCCCCTTCGGATGTTAAAAATCCATAAAAATTTATGTGCGTTTACCATTACCACTTTAATTTTTTCACTTTTTTTGCGATTTTCTCAAAAATGGCTCCAATGATTTTCTTGAAACTTCTCATATAAACTACACATACAATGATCTACAAGTTTTATTTGAAACATTTCTCTGGGAAAATTCATGTAAGGGCAGTTTTGGAGGAGGGTCGGGGTTATGTTTTCTCTTAAGTGCTATCATAGTTGATTACATAATTCTATCATCCAGACTTAATTAAAAATAAATAAATGGCCAATATTCCGAGTTTCAAGAAACTTAGTAAGCCGGGAGTGCCCTTTTACTGAACAGTTTTTTTTAGTTTTCGACGAATTGCATTAAATTTGGTACACAAACTAGAAAATTTGTCAATTATAATTTTAAGAACTGGAGTAAGAGAAAGTTGTGTGAGTGTTTTAAAAACAGATTTTTTTCTTATTAAGTATATTAATTGTTCCTTACTCTTATTTAATAATTATTTAATTTTCGAACCCTTATGTTGCTGGGTGAGTATTTCTGTATTTGATTTTTTATGTGCTTATTAGAAACACATATTTTCATAAAGAGATACAAAAAAAAATCCTATTACGCCACAGCCCATGAAGGGCCAAGGCTTGCCAGACGGAGATTTGAATAGGGGGCGTGTGGTAAGCAAGCCGCAGTTCCCACGCCTTTTAGTTCCGGCCTTCGCTACCTAGGGCGCTATTAACTATAGCTTCCCACTTGTCATCACGATGCTGGGTCAACACCGACTTTGCCCTCACGGGAATCGAACCCTGAATTCTCGCACGAAAGGCGAGTGTGCTAGCCACTAGACCAACGCGTGAGGACATAAATAGATACAATATGCATAAATTGCAAACAAGAAAAACTTGTTATGTATGACACCTTTATATAATACGAGATAGAGTGTCACATTTAGCTGCGCTTATGTACGCTGAGAAATATCCGAAACAAATAAATCCACATTTCTCATTGTTCAAGTTCATTCCACTCAATATCTTCAAAATATTGTTCAAACTATAGGAAGGGTATAAACATGTGATATGAGAGTATATATTTTATTCCATTTTGCCAAAAATACTAAAACATTACACGGAAAAAACAGCAAGAACATTAGGTTTTAGAAAACTTATAATTTGAAAAATGTTACAGACGGTATTTAGAGAAGTGATTAGATTTTTTATATCGTCGTTTAGATTTTTTAGCAATTATGGATATCTTGAGCTCCGAAATCGCAAATATTTTATTCATTATTTTATGGATTGATTCATCTATAACGGTGTCATTAATAGAGGGAATTTTAGAGCATGGGCGTAGAAGAATGCATGATTAAAGAATCCTAAAGATACAATGATTTTCACTGTTGGCGTGTCCTGAAGGAAATAGCCTTATTGGGGAACCGTTTTTTTTAAACAATTTAACTGGTAATTTCTTTCCCAATTTTTTGAGAAATACTTTGCCTATTCAAAATAGTCAAAAGTTTGTACATTATCCTTAAACTCTGCATTGCCATGATTCAAACTTTATCTATTTCTATTAGTACAGTTTACTCCTGAAATTTCTTATCCTCCCCCCTTATAAAAATGACTTGATAAATTAACGCCAGTATTACAATTTAGTTATAAAGTATTCTTCAAAGCATACTATTTTCTAATGTCTAATCACAATTTATAATAATTCTATTTTGTTATTAAACACTCACACACATAGTAACCTCCCGTACATACATACAATCAACAAACCAACTGTGGGTCGAGTGTAACAGAAACATTGCGTTGAAGTAAAACTCTCTAAACGAACTTAATAAATTTGCTCTGACAATGGATGAAAATTCAAAACTGGTCAGGAAAATAAAGGAATATGCATGCTACGACGGATAAAATACTAAATGTTATCCAGCATTGCGGGAACCCATTCACATATTCAACAATATATTAAGTACAATTTTAGGAGTGTGGTCCTAGAATAGGCCTGTTCACGCCCTACATTCGCAATAAGCCACTAAACTAATGCATTTCACATGATATTGCTCGGACTCTTCACCAATATTTCCCAAATTATCGATGTTAGTTTATTAGAAATTTTTGACTGCATTTCTTACTATTTTAAGAAGGAAGTTTCAAGAGATCCGTGTCAAATTTTTGAGATTGTGTCTTTCCAGGAATTCTCCTTTTACTGAACTTCTTTACTTCCTTAATATGTAATATGTTTATTTTTTAGAAAAAAAGCGATTTAAAAAAAAACAACAAACAATGGCGCAACAGCCCATGAAGGGCCAAGAGTTTGAATAGGAAGGCGTGTGGTAAGCATGCCGCAGTTCCCAGGCCTTGTAGTTCCGGCCTTCGCTACCTAGGGCGCTACTAACTGTAGCTTCCCACTTTTTATCACGATGCTGGGTCAACAACGACTTTGCTCTTATGGGAATCATGAACCTTAAATTCTTGCAGGAAAGGCGAGTGCGCTAGACACTAGATCAACGCGTGAGGACTAGCGATTTTAGAGATTGCGTTTAAATAGTATGTGATGTGTTTATTTAAACAATATATCTCAGAAGCAAAAAAAAAATGCATGAAGCACAATTTAGATATTACCTACTTTCAGGGTTCCATATCTTTTTCATTAAAATCGATCTTAAAACTTACTTTAGTTCTTTGAAATTTCTATCGCATTTTTGCTTTACCGTACTTCCTGCTAACATGATGAAGAAATAACAAGATCAAGACATAATCTACATTTAATTTCTAGAATGATTAAAAAAAAATTGGTACATTAAGGAGAGTTAGTTTTATTAGATAAATTTAATAAATAAAAAAAACGAACAAATAGTGGTGGTAATTAAGTTTGAATGAAAAACACATTCATTCATTTCTAAAAACTAGTTTACACCCCATTTTTTCTGATTAGTCATTCACTTTCTAAGACTTGATGGTCATTAATGTAAGTAAAGTAATTATACATTACTTTTTAAATATTTAGATATATGAGCAATAAATACGTCTGCAATGTATGACGATGACTGTAAGTACGTCCTTGAATTAAAATAATAAAAAAAAAAGCAAATAAAATTCCCCCTTCCCCTAGCGGTCTTCCTATTCAGTCAGATTATGTCATAAAGTCTTTTAGAGAAAACCGGTTTTTACGTTAAACTACTTAACTACTTGGAATAAGTTCCGTTGTTGATTATTATTTTATTTAACATAAAAAAATAAATAAATTTCAATAAATAAATCTAAATTTAATTGGAAGTAAATAAATTGTTAAAGATTCTGTGAGTCATTATTTTCATGAACCCCCACCCAATAGAGAGAGAGAGACTCAAATGTCAATTTAAAAAAAAAATCCCAATATAAACTTTTTGTCTTCAGAGTGGAATTAAGAAACTTATAAAATCCTTTTCAAACCTGATTATGTGATTAACATAATCGTTTGTTATTTAACCGAATGAGTTTAATTAATATAATACTACACTCACGGCAAACGTTGTCGTTCATAACGTTTATTGGTTTACTGATTTTCATAATAAAACAAATAAATATGATTGATTATATACGAAATTTAAAATAATTAATTAAAAAAAAGTGAATCTGGAAAATTTTATTTACTTTTTTTTTTCTATTGAACTTTACTAATACAGCATATTACCTCACCTTGTCTTTATCACAGCTTGGCATGCTCTGAATCAAACGGGAAATTTCGTATTGTGAGATTAGATCTTATTCGTCTTGAAGTGCCCGCTCTAGCTCCTGAAGCGTCCCAGGAAGGGTTTTCCGAACTCTTATCCGTCTTCCAAGCATATCCCACAATTGCTCTATGGAATTGAAGTCAGGGAAATGGGCAGGCTAGGTTAGGAAGTCATATTATGGTTATTAAGAAAACCCTGCACTATGTGGGCTGTATGTGGACGAACCTTAATCGTGCATTAGCACAAACACCTCACCTATCTCCAGCATGATAGGGACCATACGTACTTGAAGTATATCCGCCAAATACCGAGCAGCAGTCATGGAACCTCCACGAACGATTCACTAACTGCATACGCCATTGTAAACTGATACTGCCCAAACCATCAGAGCCGGCGTTGGAAAGGCCTAGTGAGAACAAAATTGTATTGTATTGTGCATTGTACAAATCTCTCACCTCTTCTCATCCACCCTCGGTCACGGCCGTTTGGAGCCCTTAAGGCAAATCGGGACTCGTTAGTAAACGATACATTTGCCCACACGCTTCATAGACCCATATATGTATTGCCGAGCAAACTCCAAGGTGAGAAATTCGGTGATCCCTGGTTTGTATTGGCCCTCTTGTGGGCCAATAGTTGTAGTAACCTAGCTCATTCAATTTCCTTCAAGCTATACCCTCAGAAATTTCAACACGTCAGACTTCTTGGAGGTGATGAACTACTTCAACAGCTGTCAAATGACGATTTCGTAAAACTCTTAGTGTCAAAAAAACGGTCGTCCCGCAGTTCAGAGGACCACGCACGCCCTGAGCCTGGCCTTCTTGAGCATGAGCCTTCTGGAGACAGTTGGGTTAACTGTAAGACAAAACCCACTTCGTGCAGTAAATTCGTTTATTGCAAGTGATTACAGTAAATATTCTTGACTTGATATTCCTGGAACTGTTCCTGTGGTCAAATGTCTTTATTCTTCCCGCTTCACCACCATCGGGAAGGAGCATGCCTCGATTTGTGTTTTTTCCTCGAGCAGGTCTAGCTGGTACCTAGTGGCTCGCTGAAAGGTGCTCTCAGGCTTACATCTGGAAGGCAAGTGGTAGACGAGGTAGTAGTAGTACCTATTGACCACTAACAGATGGCGCCACAAGCCTGTTTCTCTGTAACGCTGCACTGCATATCGCAGAATTTGCTGGGGAAGACTAACTGTAAGACAAAACCCACTTTGTGCAGTAAATTCGTTTATTGCAAGTGAATACTTCATCATGTCTCTTGACTTGATACTCCTGGAACTGTTCCTATAGCCAAATGTCTTCATTCTTACCCCTTCGCCACCATCGGGAAGGAGCATGCTTCGATTTAAGATTTTTTCTTCGATTAAACCTTACGTGCGGATATAGCTGGTACCTAGTGGCTTGCTGAAAGGTGCTCTCAGGCTTACATCTGGAAGGCGAGTGGTAGACGAGGTTGTAGTACCTATTGACCACTAACAGATGGCGCCACAAGCCTCTTTCTCTGTAACGGTGCCCTGCATCTCGCAGAATTTGCTTGGGAACGCTAATAAATAGCAAAGGGCTGCATATTTAATGGAGCGGCCGTCATCAATAAGTTAGTGCTACATCTGATGTATCTCTTAGTTGGCTGATCGGCCGTATTGTGTATCATGAGATTTAGTGTATCATAAGAAAAACACTAAAAAAATTTTTTTAAAGTGTTTTTTATTAATGGCCCGACGTTTCGACAAACATTGTTTGTCTTCTTCAGGGGCTATCTTGTAAATACAGAATTTGTGTGCTCTATTACATGTTCAATTATGACTGTGGTCTATGAGTGTACTGTAATAGAGCACACAAATTCTGTATTTACAAGATAGCCCCTGAAGAAGACAAACAATGTTTGTCGAAACGTCGGGCCATTAATAAAAAACACTTTAAAAAAGTTTTTTTAGTGTTTTTCTTATGATACCGCCGGCCGATCAGCCAACTAAGAGATACATCAGATCATTTCTAACGGCCAACAACTTCTACAATTGGATATATAAAGAATAGTGCTACATCCTTGGCATAAAGGGGCATTTTGAAATTTTAATTTTCTTAGTCAAGAGACAAGCTAAAACAAAGTTAAAGCGAATAAAAAATCAATTAATTGAATAAAAAATAAACAAACTGATAATAAATGAACACAAAACTAGTAAACATTTTTATTTATTTAATTTTTTTTTTTTTAATATCACAAGTGTGATATACAAAGTTCAATTTACTGTAAAATTTTTTAACTATTTATTGCCAAAAAACAAAAGGTGAAAAACAGACCAGACAATATTATATTATTTATTAAAATGTAATTTTTTAAGTGGTCGGAATTTTTTTTGGCCGATAAGTGTATGTTGTTTTTTAATAAACAATTTAAATTAACTATCACATGACAATAATTAAAAATTAATTAATATTTGAAAATATTAATAATATTTTATAAATTAATATTGTCATAGATATTTTGTTTTTAATAACAAAACAATAGACAATCATTAAAATCAAAATATAATTAATTAAATAAATAAATTTAATATAAAAATTTGATAAAGATAAAAAAAAATAAAGAAATAATTAAATTTTACGTCAACTATATTAAATAAATAGGTTCTTGAATAACCTTGGCCTTATTTGCAATAGATAAGGCCTCGATAAAAACACGAGATTTAGTTCCGGTGATCTATTTGCAATTTATATTATAATATTGTATATGAACTTGAAATAGTTTTGCTGAATAAATAATTATAAAAAAATATATATAAATTTTATAATATTCAAATATTTACTTTCTCTTGGTAATTTAAGACAAAGGATTGTGATCTTATTAATATTTCCTCAGGATATAGCAAGGCAATTTAGTTGTGACACCTAAACGCTTACTAATCTCCATCCATTAACAAACCTTTATAGTAGCAGTTACGTCATTTAACTCCGCCTACAGGTTTCTCAACTAAGTTATCGAGCCATTCATACTTTTAAGGGCTACCAAATATAATGACAATTAATCTGATTTCTTTTTCATAATTTTTTCATAAAGTTCTTCAGTTTTTCACCATTTTCTCAAAAACGATCATACACATTTATTATCTTCAAATCTGCATATTTAATTGACACATTCATTTGGTCAATCCTTTTAATTGGATAAAAAAAATTAGAAAAAATTTTATCTTTTTGTTTTTGAAAGTTCTAAGGTAAGTGCATTGTTGGGAAGTTCAGAATTGTAAAAAAAAATTCTGGTGTGAAACACTTACACACACTTTTTTAAATTTAACATTTTTACCAAATGTTAACTTGTTTTGCTATATTGATATCAATCGGAAAAACTAAAAATTAATAAAAATTACCTTATACGTTGTTGGTTTGCAGACTAATTGGTTGAATGTACAGGGTATTTTATGGTGATTTTTCAAATATTTAGTCTCCAAGAAATAAATAAATGTTTCTTGGAGACCAAGTAATGGCTAATACCTAAAAAAAACACTATGGCGCAACAGCCCATGAAAGGCCAAGGCTTCCCGGATGACGATTTGAATAGGGAGGCGTGTGGTATGCACGCCGTTTAGTTCCGGCCCTCGCTACCTAAGGCGCTACTAACTGTAGCTTCCCACTTTTCATCATGATGCTAGGGGTTCACACTGACTTTGCCCATACGGGGAATCGAACGCTGAATTCTCGAACGAAAGGCGAGTGCGCTAGCCACTAGACCAACGCGTAAGGACAAATAATGGCTAAATAATCATAAAATACTCCAAAAATTACCCTTTTGTGGAAAGAATAACTTCCCCCCCACCGTCAAACCTTCTTTAAATGAACTATCTTGGAAAAAAAATTTCAAACCGAAATGATAGATCTTTGATAGCTGTATAAATATGATGTGACATAAATGGACTATCAAGCTGGAGCATTCTGGATATTTTATCACATTTTTTGGGGATTTTCTTGAACAGTTATAACGATTTTTTTTTTTACTTGGAATTGTTAACTTTCACATATATATAAATATCATTTTTGGGGGTTCTGAACAAGCCAGCTCAAGCAACCGCGTATGGCTTCGCGCTTACTTATAAACAAGGAACGCTTACTTATAAACCCTTACGCTTCGACTAATAAACAAGGAACGTAGAATTAGAATGATGCAGAGGGGGACTCAAACCCAGGCATGCAGCCTCCCATTGAGGCTTATTGTGCTAACCCCTCAGTACCTAGTAGAGAAAGCCTCCCCCTCTTCATGAGATCCAGGACCCTCCCTACCAGGAGTTCTTGAAGTACGATTTCCTCCGGTCTCAGAGTGCCGAAGATCTCGTACCACAATCTGCCGATTGCAATGCAATCAAACAGCGAGTGAGAGGCCATCACCTCCTCCTCCTGATGCAGTCTACACAAGGGCTCTGAATCCACCAATCCCACCTTGTGCACATGTTTTTTGAACCTACCACGCTCAGTAAACAGGCCCGTTATCAGAGAAATCTGATACCTGCTTAGACCCAGGGTGTCTCTGGTTCTTCTTCTACACAGCTCTGGCATGACCATTTTGTCGTGTTTTGCCCTAGTACTTAGCCTCCAGTGACGATTATGCTCTCTCCGAGTCCATTCTCTCAGAGACACCTTCGCCATACTTTTGGCTATCCCCAGAACAGGTTCCGGTTCACAGAAGGGAGTATACGCTCCCTCCCTGGCCAGTTGGTCGGCTATTTCTTTACCTTTAATTCCCTTGTGCCCCGGCACCCATACTAGCCGAACTTTGTTGTGCCGGGAAAATGCTCCCAGGGAGTCTCTACACTCCCTGACTAGGGAAGAAGTAATTCTGAATGCCCGAAGTACATTCAGCGCAGCCTGTCCGATAAGGTGCATATCTCTCTATTCCTAGACCCCATACGCAAATTCTCCTCAGCACAGATTTTTAATGCATAAACTTCAGCTTGGAAAACCGTGGAGTATCCACTGCAGGGCCTCGCAATGCGTACCTCCCGCTTAACTCCATATATTCCGGCTCCAGTTCCGCAGGCCATTTTGGATCCATCCGTGAACCTGGGTCCCCCAGTTTGGCCCCGTTTTTCCCAACTTTTAGCCCATTCCGATCGTGACGTTAATATCACTTGGAAGCTCAAAGTGGAATGTTGGATAGCCCCTGGCCAGGGTTTATGTTGACCCTGGCCATCTTGAACATAGGGCCAGGGTCAACAAAAAGGAACATAAGAAAGAAACTGAAAAAAAATTCACAATAATTAGAATAAACTGTATCTAATCAATGTTCCCAAAACCGAAACCACATAGTTTTCTATTATACCACGTGTCATTTGAAAGTAAATATCTAATGTGATACAAAACTTTCTCTTACTTTAGTTTCAAAATTGTAATTGACAAATTTTATAATTAGTATACCAATTCATCGAAAACTGAACAGTAAAAGCGCACTTCTGGTTTACTAATTTTCTTGATATTCGGAATTTTGGCCATCTATTAATTACTAATTAATTCTGTTTGGTTGGTAGAATTGAATAATCAAACTAGGATAGCGCTTAAGAAAAATACATCCCCATCTCTTACCCAAAAGCCCCCTTAAATGACTTTACCAGAAGAAATGTTTCAATTAAAAGTTGTAGCAGTTCACATACCTAGTTTAAAGAAAATCATTGGAGCGTTTTCGAAAAAATACCAGAAAACTGAAAAATACATTTCAGTAAAAACGCACTTCCGGTCATTGTATTTTTTTCAAATTTGGAATTTGCAACAACAAATTTAATTCTAATTAATATTATTTAAATGTAAGAACTGTATAATAAACTGAAATAGCACTTTAAAGGAGAAACCTAGCCCCACCCCTCCCCCAAACTGCCCTTTAATGAATTTTTCCAGAGAAATGTATCAAATAAAAGTTGTATATTTTTGTAGGTGTAGTTGATATACCAACTTTCAAGAAAATCGTCGGCGCCATTTTTTAGAAAATCGCAAAAAAGTGAAAAAAAATCATTCAGTAAAGTGATACTTCCGGTTGAGGAATTTTGACCTCTGACCTACTTGTCGGATCCCATGGTGATACCTAAACGGAATATCAAGTTTGAACTTTCTACGATTTTTTGTTTTTGAGCTATGCCGTTCACATACATATATAAAAACACACACACGCACACAGACAGACCATTTGCTAAACCACTTTTTTGGACTCAGAAGACCTTAAAACGGATATTGCCGGTGAAAACTCGATATCAAAAATTTGGCACGATTACAATACTTCCTCTTACTAAGGGAGTAAGAGAAAGTAAAAATTTTACATTAATTAGTGCTCACTAATCGCCTAACCGTAACTATCCCTAAGTCAATTATACATGAAAGTTGGCTTTATTTATGGTTCTAAGATTATTATTCTATCAGTAAACAACTTATATTTTGCTACAGTTAAAAATTAAGTAGTATAATGTACTTCCTTTTTCTACACAACAGTATAAAATTACATAAAACTGATCTCTAATATAGTTAAAAGTAGAAACAGATACTTGTGTACATCATTTTATTGTGAATGTAGTTTACAACCATCTTCATCATCAAAAATGTTTTATTATGGTGAGTTAATTTTATTACGTTTAATAATAAGGTTTATTGTGATAATAATATCATTAATCATTAAGGAAGGTAATCATATAATTGAGAAAAGTATTCATTATAAATAAAATTTTGGATTAGCTAAGAGGTTCACGGAACATTCTAGGCACCGGACTTCAATATAAATTTAAATTCGGTCCAAATAAGCAGATACAATACTATTTCCGTATATAACATCATCATCACTATCATAATCATAATCCCCATTTGTACCGCCTTGGCAGTGTTGGGGGCTTGTTTATAGAAGGCAATCCACTTTTGGCGATCCTAGGCGAGTTCATTTCTTCTTTTCCAATCCATGCCTCTTTTTCTCATGGCTTCCTTAGCTCCTTCCTCCCATTTTAGTCTGGGTCTCCCTCTCTCTCTCCTGCCGTCCACTTTGGCGTTGTAAATGAGTCTGGCAGTTCGACTAGGTTCCATGCGCAGTAGGTGTCCCAGCCATCTCAGCCTGTTTTGCTCAATGTTTTCAATGGCTGGCTTGATATCAAGATTTGCCCTAATTGCGACATTGCGAACTCTGTCTCTCCTAGTTTTGCCTTCCACTTTCCTTAGGTAACGCATTTCGGAGGCTTGGATTTTCGACAGATGCTTGGTAGTCAGTGTCCACGACTCACTAGAGTAGGTCAGAATAGGGAGGAACGTCGATCTGTACACAGCCATTTTGGCACTCTTACTCACTTCTCGACGGTTCAAGAAGCCTCTTCTGACAGCCTCGAACATCCTGCTTGCTGCTCGCACTCTCTCAGTGATTTCGCTATCGAAGAAGCCGTTGTGTCCTGTAAATGAGCTCCAAGGTACTTAAAGGATTCCACTTTTTCAATTATTTCTCCGTTTAACCTTATTACACTCATTGCTCTTCCAGGCTTCTTTCCCATCTTCATCACTTTCGTTTTAATCGGGTCGATTTTCATGTTAATTTCCTTCAGTTCGTCTTGTAATACTTTTAAATTTTTCTGAAGGTCTGTATCGCTTTCAGCTAGAACAACCAGATCGTCTGCAAACGCGAGAATCGTCAGGGTAACTTGTCTTAGGCTTAGGTGTCCGAAGTGATATTTTTTCATTTTTCCTTTTGCCTTTTTAAAGACTGTCTAGAACTTAAATAAAGAAAAGAGGGCTTAAACTACATCCTTGACGAATTCCTACCGAGGTTTCAAATTGTGGCGAGATGTGATTAGCAAAGCGTACAACATTCCTTGTTCCGTATATAACAAAAGGAACTAAAAATAATTGTAGAAAATACAAAGACGGAAATGGGGTAATGGGATAAAAATTTGTAACGAAGAGCACAGAGTAGCTGACTGTATCTCTTAATGTTTTACTTTTTCCTCTTAAATGTAAAATATATTAACTTACTTAATAACTTAGACTTCTTATTGAAACCTGTTGAAAAATTATTTTCTTCTATAACCACTATTTTTAAACTCTATTTATTAGTTTTAATAGTTCTATTGCAAATAATATGGTATGCGGATACAAAAAAAAAACATCCTAGACAGCTAATAATAATTTCCCCAATATCATAGACAACTATTGTGATAAATTTTTGTCTTTAAGGAAGAAGGAAATCAAATGTTACAGGAAGGCTATTGGGTTTTTGCAAAAACGTTAACAAAAATTTCCATTTTATAATGAATTTCAGTTCAAATAACTATACGTACATGAACGTTTACGTACATGAACGTTTTTTATAACGTTTACAATACGAGTCATCATTATCTTATCAATGTGAGTATGTAAAATGAAGAAAGGAAAAAAAAAAGTTACCAACTGATATCGTATTTCAAGTTGGATATACAGAATAAGAAACTATTTTTAACACTTTTGTCATAACATAATATTTTATAGACAAATTTGTTTTAATATAGTAATAATTATAAAAATTTATTTCCTAAAGCTTTTTTGAAAAACCCTATGGCGCAACAGCCCATGAAGGGCCCAAGGCTTGCCAGGCGGCGATTTGTATTGGGGGACGTGTGGTAAGCACGCTGCAGTTCCCACGTTGTTTAGTTCCAGCTTTCGCTACCTAGGGCGCTAGCAACTGTAGCTTCCCACTTTTCATCACGGTGCTGATCACGTTGCACTGTCAACACCGACTTTGCCCTCACGGGAATCGAACCCTGAATTCTCGCACGAAAGGCGAGTGCGCTAGCCGCTAGACCAACGCGTGAGAGCCTAAAGCCTTTTAGGCCGATATGAATATTGGTTGCTGATGGAGGAATGAACCCAGTACTTATTTTACTCCGTGGTAGCCTGCTTCATTCGGTCATCGACCGGTTTCAGGCGTTCGCCCATCTTCAGGATGCGTTTTTCCGACAGTGTGACAACACAGATTTGCACAGAGCAAATTCAGTTTATACATTGACTCCGTATCCCAATCTCCGAATTTGCTCTGTACAAGTCTGTGTTGTCACACTGTCTTAAAAACGCATCCTGAAGATGGGCGAACGCCCGAAACCGGTCGATGACCGCAAAATGGAGCAGGTACCACGGAAAATATCTCTGATGCTTTCCAGCTTTGGGGAACCAACCACCACAACTACTTATTTTACTTATTCTGACTTCCATTTCTAATGATTACAATCAGTATTCCTAATGGATTAAGGTTGGGAATAGCATTTCAAATTATGTTTAAGTTCCAGTACTTTAGAGTGGCCAATATCTTGTGGGAATTCTCTGTTCTGACTAAATAATTTTGTAAATAAAAACAACTACAAATCTTCGCTTCAACACAATATTTTCATAAATATGTAATGGATCGCTGGCAGCATATCTTGCCTGCAACAAGAAATCTTAGGACAATGCTACGCCCACCTGGCTACGATATCCGCCATGTCACATGAGACGTAATGATTAGTCAATATATCAGGGTTCAGTCAGTTACTTTTCTTTTCACTGTCAATTTGCTCTGTCCAATCCCACAGAAACCTACCAAAAACTAAATTACAGCACTTTCAGTACGCTATTCTATTTTTTTGGTTCGTTCATTCATTCTAGCAGCTTCTTTACAACAATTTCCACAATTAATATAGTTTTTAACGATTACACTATATTAAACATATTTTATAAACAGATAGATTAACAGAATAATTGCCATGTACCAGCTAGATACTGGAAATAAAACTTATCAATAAGAACTGGCATAATTGCTGAACTAAAGTATGGCACACATAATGGTTCTGTCAAACAACATTGAAATAAATTTAAAGACAACACAAGAGACGAAAATTCACAAATATATTTGTACAGATTAATTAATTCTGGGAAAAGCTTCTTGTCAGTTACGACTGATCAATTTAATCGTCATTTTATACTAGAAAATAATATGGTGTGAAACACTCCAACAACTTTCTCTTACTCCAGTTCTCAAAATTGTAATTGACTAATTTTATTGTTAGTGTACCAAATTTAATGAAATTCGTCGAAAACTGAAAAAAAAAAAACTGTTCAGTAAAAGCGCACTTCCGGTTTACTAATTTTCTTGAAACTCGGAATTTTAGTTATCTATTTATTTCTAATTAACATTATTTAGATGACAGAGTTGTCTATTTTGGCTATCTATTTATTTCTAATTAATATTATTTAGATGATAGAACTGTATAATCAACCATGATAGCAATTTAGAGGAAGCCATAACCCCACCTCTCCCCTAAAAGTGCCCTTAAATGAATTTTTCAGAGAAATGTTTCAAATAAAAGTTGCAGCTCCTTGTAAGGGTAGTTGATAAACCAAGTTTCAAGGAAATCGTTGGAGCCATTTTTGAGAAAATAGTAAACAAAAAAATAAGTTGTAAACCGGTACTTCTGGTTGAGGAATTTTGACAGATAACTTACTGTCAGATCCCATGGTGATACCTAAACGGAATATCAAGTTTGAACTTTCTACGGTTTTTTGTTTTTGAGGTATACTGTTCACATACACAAACACACACACACAGGCCATTTTCTAAAAACCACTTTTTTTGGACTCAGGGGATCTCAAAACGGATATTTCCGGTGTAAACTCGATATCGAAAATTTGACACGATTACAATACTTTGTCTCTAATAAGAGAAAGTAATAAAGTGACTTTGCTAGAGGAACTAAATCTTGCACACTCAGTAGCTGCCTTCACTTTCTCAATCGCGCATATTTGATCGCTGTCGTTCCCAGCTTGAATCTAACTTCATCATCAATGATTGTAAACATATCTGGATAGGTGAGAATGTACAAATTAAATTCAGCATTCATTGCATATATATATATATGGAAGCAACAGCTATCTGCGATAGCTTCTACTTTTAACGATTTTTCTGTTTTCTAAATATTTAACATTACACGGTTGTGCAAAAATTTAAAAATTCAAAATTTGAAAAAGTGAAGGGATAAAGATGGTGAAAATGATGTATAATGAGAGTAGGGCTTACAATGCTAAATCTAGTGCGACCTGAGAGATCTATTAACACTCTCTTAGGTGTTAGCGATCTCACAGAATACGTCTGTAAAGTGTAGTGTGTGTAATTGTTAGAGAGAGCCGAGTAATTGTACATATAAACTTGCTCTTAAGGAATGTGTGTATTATGTGATTATTTGAAGTGGCAATGTAAGTGTTATTAGGGAAGCATGGTCCCTGAATAAGTAGCTAGTCCACTTCCTACTATGGGTATGAGAAAGGATAAAACTCTCCCAAATAAGTGAACCATTAATATTTCACGGGGACAGGAAAATGATGTTTATATATATACTCGAACTTATATATATAATCTCAGTTTCACCGGCGTAAAAAAAACTGCTAGAAATAAACTAGATTTATTTTTTTTTATATCTCATTTGGAGCGCAAATTATCTGCCGTCTGAGCTTCCTGCGATTTGTTGTTCATTCGCAAAAAAAAAGGAATCGCAAAAGAAGACCTGGAAGTAAATGGGCAATAGCATATTATCAATAAATATTGATGAATAATAGATGAGAGAATTAAAACTTAATAAATCGATATTGTAAACAATTATAAAGAATAAGTAAATATCGCTGAGAAAGTTAGGTAGTTTGCCTTTTCTAGGAAAACAATACCATCTGTATACTAGGCTAGTAATTGCTTTTACCATCTGCACTAATTAAATTTGTCTATACATATCAAGTGTAATAACAATATTTATCCAAACAAATATATATTTCATATCAAATCTACACTCCTACACAATAGGATGTTATTATATTTAATGTAATATATTTTTATCACCCAGATAAGTATTGTATATCAGTCAACACAAATAAATATGTCTGTAGACTAATAATCTAACAACCATCTATTAAAAAATAAATAAATAAAATAAACGCAATATTGCATCTTAATAAAAAAGGTGTATCCATTATTTTTTTTTTTTTGGTTTTGATGAATTTAACATATTTATAATTAATTTATCAAAACGAGAAGTAACGATGGAAAATTTACCAAAATCCCTGGCCACGGATACTTTATTCTAATATCAGTTTTTAAGTGAATGGAACTTTTTTTTTGAGTTTCCATACATTATTATCTATCTCGATAGCATAGTCATTTACTACCAGACATTGGTGAAACAAAATTATTGACCCTGAATGATAAAATGATATTGTTAATAAAAAATAAAAAAAAGTATCCAATATCAAGCAAACTTTACACAATAATGGATCATTCGATTTTCATGTGATTCAATTATTACCATTACATTTGTGGTTAAGCGTTATGTTAATATTTACTTTTTCATGCTGTAAGGATATATATTGCACTTATGTCAGATTTTCGAAAAACAGAGTTTTTATTGATAATAACTTTTCAAGTTCCATGTGCTTGAAAAAGTTTTTTTTTATTTGTATATAAATATAACTGTGTGTGATGTATAATTAGGAATGTTTCGTTATTACAGTCCTCACGCGTTGGTCTAGTGGTTAGCGCACTCGCCTTTCGTGCGAGAATTCAGAGTTCGATACCCGTGAGGGCAAAGTTGGTGTTGACACACATCGTGATAAAAATTGGGAAGCTACAGTTAGTTAGTAGCGTCCTAGGTAGCTAAGGCCGGAACTAAATGGCGTGGGAATTGCGGCATGCTTACCACACACCCCTCATTCAAATCGCCGTCTGGGAAGCCTTGGCCCTTCATCATGGACTCTTGCGTCATAGGGTTCGTTATTAAAATATCATCAGCATGTTTTATCCTATTTCATGAATAAGAATCATATTTCTAACTATGTGAGTTATATAGAAAGTAGTTTTTATATATCTATTACTATTATTAGTAGTAGTATTATTTAAAAAAAATAGGGAGGGGGCGAAATACCTCTTGCGAGTGTTAAGCGATTATCTGAGAAACCGGACGATCATCTACCAAACTTCCGGTGGACCAAGAGCCTCGGCAGTGCGGCACAGGGCTCAATTTTTGGTCCGGGCCTTTGGAATGTAGCGTACGACAGCCTACCCAGGCAGGACATGCCAGAGGAAACGGTCCTAGTCGGATATGTAGACGACGTGGCTGCGCTTTCGCTGCTCGCGATACCAATAAAGCCCAGCTTTATCAATTGAATCAAATGATGGTGTAATCAATCAATAGATGGATGGATAACCTGCTATTATGGTTATTGCCGGAGTGATCCCCATCGCATTCCTCGCAGGGGAACGTAAAAGATTGTTCGGGAAGAGGGGTGAAGGAAAAAAAGAAACTCTCCTCAGGGAAGAAAGAAAAAGCACCTTCCGAAATTGGCAGGCTTCCTGGAAGGACGATTATCGGGGTCGATGGACAGCCAGGCTGATTAAGGGAGTTGAGGAATGGGTGAGAAGACCGCACGGGGAGGTAGACTTCTACCTCAGTCAACTGCTGAGAGGCCATGGATATTTCAGGGCGTACCTGAAGAGGATGGGGAAGGCTGAGCAGAAGGAGGAGTGCCTCTACTGCCCGGGGAGTAAAGATGATACCGCACACCTTTTTTGCGTGTGACCGATGGCAGCGTTTGAGGAGGTACCTAGAGGTGGTGATAGGACAGCAGACCCTAGACACGCTGGTAAAGACGATGCTATCCAGCGAGACCAGTTGGCGTCTCACCGCGACATATGTGAGGGGACTTCTTATTAAAAAGAAGCAGGACCTGGAGGAGCAGGAAAAGAGGAACCCCTAGGGGGATAGGACAGATGCCTAGCCTGATGTAGTGCTGGAATCAGCGAATCCAGGCTAGGTCCAAGCAGAGGAGGGGCTGTTTTAGCCGGTAGTCTCCGGGAGTCCGGCACGGCGTGCGCAAATGCATTTCACCACCACCCCCCCAAAAAAAATTCAAAAAAGGCGAGGGCAAACAAACCCTAGGCTATCCAAAGCCTTTCTGAGCCCATTTAACTACCCCAAAGAACAATAACAACTACCGGGTTTAAAATAAGAAACCAGAACCGGGTCTTACCGAAATCAGACCATATTCTTGAAGGGATATAGCCTAAGCTCTTTCATAGAACATACTGTCAGACCAAAGGTCTTGAATCGAAATTCCTCATAACCTAAACAGTCTAATTTGAAGAGAATTGCTTAATCCATATTGTGCAACTTTATAGGATAAATTTTTTCGATAAGGCTCCAACGGTTTTCTTTAAACTTGCAATGCTAACTACATAGATAAAAACGAATCTCTTTTATTTGAAACATTTTTCGAGAAAAAATTGATTTTTAGGAGGTTCTGAGGAATATGCGACGTTAAATAGCGAAATATTATCTGATCATTATTGGTGCTGTCTTCTGGACTGCACTCTAATGATTCTAAAATGTACTGCGTTAGGAAAGGGCGAATGAATAAAATATCAAGTTTAAAAAAAAATTGTCTGCTTTATAATTCATTCTTTTAGGTTTCCGCGGCCATTTCACTGAAAATACTTGAGAGTTTCCGGATTGAGACCACATCATTAGGTTTTTTTTTAACCATATGATCGATTAGGCAATTTTTTTTTTTTTTTATTATCAGCTGATTTTAAAAATAAACAGTGTTACCACACAAATTTCCCATTTTTTTTTTTATCTTTCAAATAAAGAAGTAATAAATAATTGTAAGATTAATGGAGAATATAATTTTTACTAGGAACCAGCGGTAACAGAAACAGAGTGAGAGGCTGATTTTATATTAAATTGTCTCAATTACAGTTGGTTGCATCGTTTATGAGGGATATGTAATGAAATTTATGTCAACCAACTTCTCTTATCACACTGCTAAATATCAAAATGGGGAAATTTCTTAAATAAAATTTCCTTAACAGATCTGCGAATTGTTGACGACAGTTTTTAAGGATAGGAATAAAATAAATGATAGAAGATACACGGAAGCTACGGACAAAAAGATTTGGAAGGAGATTGGGAACCTGGGGATCCCTTACCTAGTGCCAGTGGGGCAGAATCTCTCATTAAGTCTTATGTTTCCGCTGCCGCACTATTACCAACCATACTCCTAACTTATGACCCAAAAGAACTTGAAAATGTTCCCATAGATTGTAACTGAAAGTTCGAAAATAAAATAAAATAGTTTTGTGAATTTCATACATATTTTTCAATTTCTTCTTTTGGGTTAAAAAAAAATTCACACCACTGGAATTAGCCATTTTCTTACTTTCTTTTACTCCTAGTAAGAGGAAGTATTGTAATCATGTCAAATTTTCGATATCGAGTATTCACCGGAAATATCCGTTTTGCGGCACCCTCAGTCCAAAAAAAGTGGTTTTTAGCAAATGTTCTGTGTGTGTGTGTATGTGAACAGCATAGCTCAAAAATGAAAAACCGTAAAAAGTTGAAACTCGATATTCCGTTTAGATATCACCATGAGATCTGACAGTACGTTATCTGTCAAAATTCCTCAACCGAAAGTATCCCTTTACTATTTTTTTTTTTTTTTACAGTTTTTCGATTTTCTCAAAAATAGCTCCGACGATATTCTTCAAACTTGGTATATCAACTACATATACAAAGAGCTACAATTTTATTTGAAACATTTCTCCGGGAAAATAGGGCACTTCCGGAGGAGGGGTGGGATTAAGTTTCATCTAAAGTGCTATTTCAGTTTATTAGACAATTCTGCCTTCTTAATAATGTTAATTAGAATTTAATATGTTGTTGAAATTCTGAGTTTGAAAAAAAAAATCGGATAACCGGAAGTGCGTTTATTTTAACACTTTACTGAATGATTTCTTCACTTTCTTGCGATTTTCTAAAAAATGGCTCCACCGATTTTCTTAACACTTCGTATATAAACTAAACATGCAAAGATCTATATCTTTTATTTGAAACATTTCTCTGGGAAAATTCATTTAAAGGCACTTTTAGGGGAAGGGGTGAGGTTATAGCTTCCTCTAAATTGCTATCATAGTTGAATTATATAATTCCATCATCCAAACAAAGTTAATTAGAAATATATAGATGGCCAAAGTTCCGAGTTTTAAGAAAATAAGTAAACCGGAAGTGCGCTTTTACTGAACTGTTTTTTTTTTTCAATTTTCGACGAATTTCGTTAAATTTGGTACACAAACTATAACATTTCAATTATAATTTTGTCAATTACACTATAACTATAACACTATAAACTATAATACTATTACACTTTAAAAATTATAACAATGTCAATTATAATTTTCAGAACAGGAGTAAGAGACAATTGTGTGAGTGTTTCACAACAGATTTTTTTCCCCCCACAGCAATGTGTGTCACTAAACTTAAAAAGATTAAAGTAAGAAAATAAGAAATAAAGCTTCTTTTTTTTTTTTATAGTCAATAATTTTCTATTGAACTATGAATAGATCCCCAATTAGTAGCAAGCACCCTTTCACCACACTAATCTGTATCTTACCTTTGTATTAAAGTTGGTTAAGTAGTCATCTTATTGGTAATTCGGGTAAATACTTTTTACCTGAAAACAAAGCGACACAATATGAGAACTTTTAAACTTTCTTAAAGTGTTAGATTTATAACTAATAAATTATAACTAATTTCTAAAATTCCTAAAACTTCATGTTAAAACAATCATATTTTATGGTATTTAAGTGTAAAATGGAATTCCTAGAATAAAAGCAGCGACATTTTATCAATAGTAAGAATGGGATTGTAAAAAAAAAAAGTTGTTGACATGATTTTTGTCACGTTGATCTTTAAGTTAGGAATTTGGCATGATTGCAGGAAGATAGAAAAAAAAAAAATTCTCGAAGATGATGTACACAAAGGCACAGGAAACTAAAGAGTAACCAAAATATTCTATTTGCCTATCTTTCTCAAGAGTGTTTTATTTAACAAAGGATAAAATAAATACTGCAGTGACTGTTAATAGTGAATATCAAATGGTTTAATAATTCTGTGTGTACCAGATCCAGATGAAACAATCCGCTCCTGAGAGAAACTATTGTAAAATAAAACACTGTTCCATTCTAATAGATTTCTAATCTCTAAACTTTTTTGTTTTTTTTTTTTTAATTTAAGGCGCGTGAACATTTATGATCATTGGCTTCCAGAGCTTTCTCAGTGTACTGCCGGCCTCCGGACAGTAATCTCTCGTTACAAATAACACCGTCCATCTCTGGATAGTCATTTATAGAGGCTTGTAGGAATAGCAAATTATGGTATATCCAGACCTTCGCGTGGGAGTCCAGCGCACTACCAATAAGCTAATTCCTTCGCTCTAATATCTGATTATTCTCTCTTCATTATATTAATTGATCAATTTAGCAGTGTTAATATTTAAGATGCAAAAGCATATTATTATTTTTATTATTTTTTTTAATGAAGTTTATCTAAAACTCTTCTTGACCGCAAAAAAAGAAAAAAAAAAACGTTGGTCCAACAGCCCATGAAGGGTCAAGGCTTGCCAGAAAGCGATTTTTATTGGGGTGGCTCCCAAACGCCGTGGTTCCGACGCGGTTTAGTTTTGGCCTTTGCTACTTACTTATCTCCCTACTTTTTCTCACGATGATCGTGAAAAGATACCATCTTTGTCCTCACAGAAATTGAATTTTACACGATAGGAAACTGTGTTAGCCACTAAAGTGTGAAGGCCTTGACTGCAAAAAAAATACTGTAACTACAATAAGTTAAAGAAACAATACTTTTTCAAAAATATGAAATAATCGAAAAAAATCCAAACCAGCAACCTTTTTTTAGCATCTATAAAACTATTAGGATTAATTATACTCAATATTAAAGCTAACTATAAAATATTTCAAGAAAATAGAACAATTTTATTGTAATTTAAGACAATCATTTTATTAAAACTTACACTGCCAACACTTCTTTAATAAACTGTATCCTGTAATTAACTATCTTAAAGGTTATCACACATTTAAAAATCTGGTGTGAAATACTCACAACAAGACTTCCTCTTACCGCGATGAATACAACTCTAAATTACAAATTTTGTCCAAACTTGCGTTTTACTATATTTTGGTTGGTCTTGTAATTACACATCATATAAGGAACCGTGGTTTTCCTCTTTAATTGTTAGGGCATAGAAGCTACCTTCTCTTTATTATAATAGATGATTTCTAAATCATCCGGAGACGAGAATACCAATTATATTATTACTATCCGGAGTCCTTATATTTTTACTATCATTAATTGAGCTAATCTTAAATAACATATTATAGACAATCTCTAATCGTTCAATTTCATCAATACAATCCACAATTCAAGCAAACACCTAATAGTTTTAAGCTGGACATTATTTCGTCCTATATCTAAACTAACACACATTCAGTATCTGTATGGATGGACAGTCGTAAAACCGATAAGAAAGAGAGTTGAGCTTTCTCACAATGATTACAATGTAAAATATATCGAATTTTGGAAAGATCTAAAAAGTTTGGGAGACAGAGGGTAGATTTTTAACTGATTAAAATTATGTTGGCTCAACAAGTTTAATCTAAAGAGAAATGAAATGAATAGGAAATTCTAATACTTAATGGATTCATATAAAATCAATATTTAGGGCATGTCACGAATTTCTACGAAAATTGGTATCTTTATTTTAATTGATAACAAATTATGATTCCAAAAAATAATAGCATAGATTACAGTTAACCTACCCGCGCTGGTAAAGCAAAAGCAACTTTTTGGCATTGTCTGAGCCTAATGTTTAAACCAAGATTCTTAAAAGAACATTTCTAATTAAGGTTATCTAAGAATAGTTTATTATTAAAATTCTAACTATTAAGTATATGACTTAATTCTAAATGAAATTTCATTAATAAAGCTTATATTTGTATATTCTATTGTTTGAAATTTTGTTTAAGTAATATATGCTCTAACTGTTCATTAACCGCAACTATCTATTACATAAAGACATTGTATTACATAGAAATTGAAAATATTTCCAAATTTAATTACATATTTCCGTGTATTGAGTAATTTCTTATATTTAAAAAATGAAAATAATATATTGTTAAATAATGAGATAGTTTTATTTTTTCCTATGCTCGACTCGAAATTTCAGCCACATTTACGTCGAGTTGCCTTATAAAGATCCGCTAAATGTATATACATTGTGGGTAGTGAATTAACCTGAGGGACTATATTAGAATAGAGCAGAGAGAGGTAAGTGCTTTCCTGAAATATCGAAAAATCTGATTCTTTTCTGGCTATCTGTTTTGTATGTCCGGCATCAAAGTTTTGTATTCTTTGATATCAAACCTTATAATTAGAAACAAAACTGGTTCCCATAAAACTGGGCTACCTTTTGTTTCAATCGTCTAAAATCCCTCCTACATTATAGTAGAGGGAGAATTGAAAAAACTCTAAATACCTTATCAAGATCAGCATATTATTTTTACTCTTCGAAAAAATAAGTTTCACTCATCTATGTACATATATTATAAACAACCTCCGATGCCGTTCTTTTGTACATCGAAAAAGACTAACGGGGACTCTGTATCCACGACTATAAAAAGACAAGAAATGAACATATGCTAAAGACAACTTAAAAAAAATCCTAGACAGTAGTTCACGAATCACTAGTGAACAAACACTGATACAAACACAAATATTAAACAATACGGACAAAATCCAAGTTCTCCTAACCTAAAATACTTCGAATTTATCAGTGTTGCCCACCATGTCTCCAACCAAACTATCACAATAACCTCAAAATTTCGTTCATAACTGAAGAAACAAAAGAGCCCCTATTAGAAAATTGACAAATATTTTGCTTTCCATTGCGACATTTCAGTCCATGGACTTTCATCTTCCTGTCAATCCTCTCAAAAGTCTGAAGCATCAGTGGCTTCCTGATTGCTCACTAATTTTTTTTTATGGAATGATACTACTTGAAGTTTCACTATTTTATGTCGACTTCCTCAACGTGAACAGTATTCCTTACAGCTTACTGTAATATGAAGCAAAATATCGATTTAAAATACAAATTATATTTGTACTATTCCACGCCTAACTCTTTGCCTAAATATTGAGTATAGGCAGATTTTTATTGTCTATGAACAACGATTAAAACAAAACAATAATTGTTTTTAATAGTAATGTTTAAAAAAAAAAAAAACAGGGGGGACAAAGCCCCCAGCTGGAATACCTGTTTAAAATTTGAGCATTGGCAGAAGTATTAAAGAAAAATTATGTCATTAAATAATTACAATACCATTAGTTAATCCTAACAATCATTATCAATAAATATTGAATTTAAATCAGTTAATGTATACTACCATGTCCATTTCAATGATAGTAGAATAGCATATATTTGCATTACTAATATTAATAATCTTTAGTTTATCAATGTTAAAACTAAAAATGTTTGTTTTTGAATAAACCAACCATAATCAGCTTAGGATAATGAATTTTAATTAGTTAATTCTAATACTGAGCTCAGATAAAGTATAAGTAATTTATCCTCAAAATTTTACTCAGAATAGTTCAATGCAACCAATTACCCTAAATAATTGATTATCAAAAGTGCATTATAACAAGACCTCCGTACAGGTGCAGGCGTCGGTATTCTCTTTGCAACAGATCTGGTCATCATGGTAATCCTACATATTACTTCCTTCAATAAAATTTGAATTTTTTTTTGTCGTTTATAATTTTTAATTTAAAAAATATTTAGGTTCGGGATTAGTCAATAGTAGAACGCTTGTATGGAGGCAGTCCTAAACTTTAGATTCCTTACTTAGATTATTGCTATACAGCCCACGGGAAAAACATGTTTTGAGAGGTCTGGAAAGAAAAAATTAAGAGGAAGTTGGTGCGATCGCCCCGAATTTTCGAATTAATTTTTCACCGGATTATTATTTACTATTATTCGATTGTGGAAAGGGACCAAGCCCTACGCTATACAAAACCCCACTAGGCCCATATAGCTATCCTATAGAACAATCACTTAACTTATTGGTGATAACGGGTGTATTTAACTTAGTGAGAAAGGGCACTCGCTATCTGGTATTCTAAAATGAACTTAAATTCAGGTAAAAGCTCCTTGTCATAAGAAGAACAAGTAAAATGACTGGTCCAGCTGTATACATTTGTGTGTGTGCTGTTGAAGCAACGAAACTTATAATAAAAAATCCAAATTTGAAAGGAAGTTTACAAGATAATTGCCTCAAATTACTTTATTTTTCATCATTACAATTGACTCATTCTCCATTATAAGGAAATTTTATATTGGAGGATTCTTATTTTATAAATGTTATTTACATTTGAATGTAACTTCATTTCAGATCACCAGGTAGTGAGTGCCCGTTATCACTCTATTAATAGCAGAGATTTAGCAGTAAACCATAACAAACAGATCCTTCATAAGCCTCAACATTTCCTGAAAAAATATTTAAAATAATAAAAATGATTGGTTTGTATATATAGTTATAGTATGAGTTTGAAGAAAATCGTTGAACTGTTTTCAAGAAAATTCCCAAAAAATCTGAATACATATTCTAGTGATGTTCTACTTCCAATTGACGATATTCTTCAAAACTCGGGAGTTCTAACAATGATGCCTTTTATAAACGCTAATTCTGAAATGACACAATCAAGGAAAATTGAGAATACAGTTTCCTAACCACTTTCAAAATCAATTTTCCTTAATAAAGTAAGACCTGAATAAAAGAAACCTATATATTTATATTCATATTAATAAGGAATATTTTAAAATAATTTTATATTAAATAGAATGAAAAATTAAAGAAATTAAAAAAGTCTAATGTATGTAACACTTACTTGGCTTACAAGTGTGAAAATCATTGTAACTATGATCGATAATGATCGAGAAAATTCCAAAAAAACCTATTCTATATAATTCTTAATCATCTGTTATATATTTAATTTATTATTGATAACGGATATATTTAACTTAGTGATAAGGGCACTCACTCACTATGGTGATCTAAAATAAAGTTAAATTCAGGTAAAACCTCCTTGTCATTATTATTATTATTTGTCTGTGGGGAGGGAAACCCTACGCTATCCAAAGCCTCACTGGGCCATATAGCTACCCCAAGAAAAACAACAACAAACCGGGTCTAGAACAAAAATCCAGACCCGGATCTAATCCATCTAAGATTCACCGCAGTCCGAACAAATCGGACAATAACCTTAAGCGGAAATAGCATAAGCTCTTCCACAGACATCCTATTCCGACCAAAGCTACTGAACCAAATTTTCTCACAACCCAGGCAATCAGTCATAAGATGGATGGGTGTTTCCTCCTCTGTCTCACAGACTCTAAAAAATGGATCCGGCATGAGCCCCGTAAGTAGAGATGTCTCCTTAAACCACAATGTCCAGTAAGAGGTTCATACCAGATGCCTGAGAGCGTTCCGTGAAAAACTGAGCAACATCTCACTATGGCCTTGTCCGGACCCCCGATGATCATTTTGGACTGAGCTCATCCATAAGGATGAATGCAGTGAAGCTGTCCATGCCTGGAAGCCTGACAGACAGTGCCAGAAGGCACGCCAACAGCAGGCTTGAGACCAATGAAAGGAAGAGAGGCGCGTAATTTGGCAACCTATCCACCTCCTCATTCCCAAAAATCCCCATGTGATATGGCACTCAGACTAGAAGCACATCCTTCGGAGAAGAAAGCTCTTCTAGTCTTTTAGAAGATTCTAACACCAACCTGGAAGTGAAGACACATGAACTCAGCGCAGCCTGGCTGTCCGAGCTGATACCAACACCTTTTAAGTTAGTGTTATGTACCTTCTCATCCAAGACACAACAAAGAATAGCATAAACCTCAGTCTGGAAGACCGTGGTCCATTCACCAAGAGATACTGCCAAATGATCTCCGTCTCAAAATAGACCGCAGCTCCAGACCTACCTTCCATTCTGATGACAGGCTTTCATTGCCATAGTTTTCACCTCTACAAAGAGCGGTTTAATAACCATACCATAAATCCAAAACATCATCTTGGGAGTAATCCCCCAATTTTTACCTACGATTCTTCGACATTGCCAAAAGGAAATAATTGCCTTTTAATGATGTGCCTTAACATGTTCTGACTAATTTAATTTACTGTCAAGAACCACCCCAAGAAACTTCACCGATTTGCAAATCTGAACAGAAGTTCCTAATAACCTAGGAGGTTTTAATCCTACGATCTTCCCCCTATTAGTAAATAAAATCACCTGGGTCTTACTGGGATTAATTGAAAGACCCTCATCCTGAGTCCAATCATATATCATGTTGAGGGCACTTTGCATTAAGTCTGAGATAATAGTCAGACATTGCCCCATCAATAAAATAACACCATCATCGGCATATGCCTGTATTCATCCCCTAAAGCATATTCCTTTGTCTCTAGAGCAGTTTCTATCCTACCGACCAGACAATGCAAAGCAGTCTCTGTCGATTTTCCTACTGGATAAGCATGTTGGTTTGGATGGAGTGGATGATCCTTCAAAGGACCATCAGTAATATACCTACCCACCAACCTTTCCAAAGTTTTTAGAAGGAAAGACATAAGACTTATAGGTCTAAATGCCTTAGGGTCAGAATAGTCACTTCTTCCTGGCTTAGGAATAAAGACCACCCTAACTTCCCTCCAAAATGTTGGCACATAACCAAACATTAAACAACCTTTAAAAATCCTTATCAACATCTTCATCAGTACATCTCCACCATTTTGTAGCTGACAAGGATAAGCTCCATCAGGTCCAGGGGACTTAAATGGTGAGAAACTTTGCCCTGCCCAAACCACTCTATCCATAGTAACTACCTCGTCCACAGTAGCCAGGTCACTAGATTCTAGCTTCCTTCCACCAACCGCAGGCGAAGCAGTGCTGTTTATGTTTATGTTATCCGGGAAATGGGTATTAAGCAAGAGCTGTAATGTCTCCATTTCTCCTCCTGTAATGGAACCGTCAGGATATCTTAAAGTACCCAACTGACAGTCCTTATCCTTACCAAGAATCCGTACCAGCCTAGAGTCTCTTGAGTCGACTTTAGATCCTCGCAAACGATCTCCAAGAGTTTCTCTTAGCTTATATTTATATGCTTATATATTTATATGCTTTTTTTTAACAGTATGTAACTATCCCATGATTCCGAAGAATCGGTTAGGACAGCCTTCCTGTAAGAGCCCCTAACTTGTCTTCTTAGTTTTTCTAACGAAGATGACCACCAGGGATTCCTTCTACCACTAACCAACTTGGGAGGATAGGTCTCTTCGAATGAAGACTTTATGTGGTTCATGTAGAATACCAGCCTCTCTTTCCAATTCAGTAATATCACCAAGAGCACTTGACTGGATAATCATTCTATCTCCTAGAAGTCTAGAATATGAATTCCAATCCGCCCTTCTGGTCCCTATAGGGGTAGCCATGGTGATTAGATCAATCCCCAGACTAAAACCTAATAATCCTGTGATCAGAAATACAAGCTTCCGAACTTACCCTCCAATTTCTAATTCGTTTACTGATATTCCTAGAAGCAAGAGTAATGTCAATAACTTGTCTTCTAATCCTAGTTACAAAAGTGGGTTCAGAACCCCTATTTACAACATCCAGCTCAGTAGCCATCAAGAAGTCCATGATAGCACGACCCCTAGAATTGATGTCGCTGCTGCACCAGACAGGTGGAGAAGGAAAGGAAGGGACAGGTGCATTTGCATCACAACCTATAATTATAGGTGTGTTGCTGGACTCCGTAAACCGTACCAAATCTACCTCCTTGTCGTAAGAACGAACAAGTAAAATGTACTGGTCCAGCTGTATACATGTGTGTGTGATGTTTAGGCAACGGAACTTATAATAAAAATTCCAAATTTAAAAGGAAATTTTCAATTATAATTTATTTATTTATTTTACAAAACACGGACATCAAGCCAATAACAAAAATAAAATTAAACTGGAATTAAATTTAATTAAAGGTAAGCACATTCAAATATCTACATAAAAAACTAAATAATAACTTATTAAACAGTTTCACACAATAATAAAGTGTTAATTAAGATTGCAGAATAATATTAAAATAAACAAATCGGAACATTGAATAATAAATATGTATTATAATACGTTTACTTTGTATATGTATGTATATTCAATTAATAATCATAAACAACAAAATATACAATATAATTATATTGTTATAATTATGTATTGTATGTGTATACAATATAATATTCCCAAATAATTTTTGTGGTCAATAATTGCGGGTAGAATGTGGTAACAAAAGATAATTTGAATGTAAAAGTCTGAATCTAAAATATTCTTCTTGATAATAAATTGAACTGAGATTTAGTAATAAGTGAAAAGATCATGTTGCTGCAAATGATTGTTAGCAGACGTCATCAATCTTATTAAGGGAGAATATAGGAGATAATTTGATAAGGAGATAGATAGAGAGATCAGATAGATAGACAGATGAGAGATTTTAGATAAGGAGATAATTTATAGGTTGATAAGGGATGTAGAAGGATTTTTGGGTTTTGGTAATTTTTGGAGGGACATAAAAATTAATGTTCTCCAGGATACAAGGACCGTCAATGGTGTTGTGAATTATTTTATTTAGGAGTACCAGATTGAGTTGGTTTTGTCGCTTTTCAAGAGTAACAATTTTTAGAGAAGAACCTATTTTCAGTAACATGTTTAACTATTTATCTTAATTGTAAAGAAACATTCTTAATTTTATATTTACATTCTTAATTATTTACATTCTTTTATTTTAAACATTCATAATAATTTTGTTTTTGAGAAAATGATAGAGATGTAGTATTTTAAGCGTGGTGAGGCAGTTATGCTTTTAAAATGTATATCAATTGAAAAGTTTTCAATATTTAATAACATTAAAGGATAATTAAAATGTAAAAATAGAAATTTGCGAATTACAATTAAGAAAGTTGTCTGTTTGTTTCGCATTCTTTTTTTTTTAAACAAAATTTACTCATAATATCTATTCCTTCTCAATTTTATTTATGTGACTTTTTTTTTTAAATTAACTGAGCTATCCTTTAAAACTTTCACTGTATCCGTGTGTAGGACTAAATTAATTGAATGATCTGATTTCCATTGCGAATAACATCTTCTCTATCTTTGTTACAGAATTGTAAAGAAACATACAAGACTCGCACGTTGGTTTATGGCGTTAAGAGAAAGCTGAATCTACTACCCATGACGAATCACTTGTGGGTGTGTACTTTACACTAAAATAAATGCCTCAATTCTTTATTTTATAACATTACAATTATTTTATTCTCCAATATAACGAAATCTTTTATATTGGAGGATTCTTATTTTATAAATGTTATTTACAATATCTGTATGTTATTTTAAAATCCCCCTAAATACGTTTTAAGTAAATATATATTATTAAATGTATTATATGGAGGGTCGTTCAATAAATTATGTACTTGAATATTTAAACAAAACTTGATGAAACCAAATTGAACTTCTGTACGTTTCAAGATAAAATTTGAATCTTCCTTGACTTCAACATATTTCTAACACTTCTCCTTGAATATCCTATTCATTATTCACTATTCACAGTGATCGAATGCCCTCAGAATAGAATGAAACATCTTGGTTCTCCAGGTAGCATGTTATTGCCTCTTTGACTGCATTTTCATTGGAAAATCGTTGTCTACGCAGAAATTTCTTCTGATTGCAAAAGGGAAAGTAATCGTTCTGAATCAGGTTTGTATTGTAGGGTGGATAAATCGAAAGGACAAAGCTCTAAATCCCTCAATTTCTTTGTAGACTCACTTGCCTTCCTATGCATGCAGGTTGAAACATGTTTTAGCGGGCACACACAGTTATAGTTTTGTCTGTAGTAAGCTCTGGGTTTGACAACCTTTATATTGAGGGTCCAGAGCTTACTAAGACAAAACTATAACTGTGTGTGCCCGCTAAAACTTGTTTCAACCTGCATGCATAGATAGGCTATGCTCACTATCCACAATGGATGATTTTATCGTTGTTTTTTTTCCTACACTTTCAAATAACAATTCCAAAATTTTCTTTAAGCTTGATAAACCTGTTAACATATTTAGGCCACCCACTTTTATTTGAACATTTTTTTCTTGGAAACGGTTTTAGCGAAGCTTCCTTCTCCAGTACCATTTCATTATAAATGTTTTTATTTTCATTCATTTCGTAAAAAAACAAGTGTATGATTATTTGTTTAGAGAGGTTAATTTGGTTATTGTATAAATTTTCTGTCTAGACAACAATTAGCTCAGAGGTAGCGCACTGGATTTGGAACGCGGATGCCCCGGGTTCGAGTTCACCAGTGCTACCCTTAGATTTTCCCCACCTAGGAGTGTCCACAGCTCACTGTCCGGTGATGGGCAGTATGTCTGTAATGAGAGAACTCTGCCTGGCGGCCAGCAGTGCCCTGAGAAGGCTCCAGACGCCAATGACTTCAGAAGTTGCTCCTTAATTAAAAAATATAACTACATACCAAAGTGAAAAGGGTAACAAACTTAAGTTTCTTAATATATTTCAAAAGATGTATTAAATATGTTATTGTATTTTACAAGTTATATTATACTATGCCATAGTAATTATTAACTAATCAACTCTACTGGTCCATTAATCGATCAAATCTAATGTTTGATATATAATATATATATATAATTAGCCGCTCTTTTTGTTTTATAAAATACAGTTCTAATGGATACAGAAAATCTGTGGTAAAATATACTTTTAAGAGGAAAATATCTTTATCAATTGAACTAACTTCGCTATAAAAAAATTATTTAATAAATCAATGATATTAATATAATAAAAAATGCAACAATTTTCGATTTTAAGAATTATTTGTTGATCTATGATGTAATATTTTAAAAAAAGGCAATAAGCAATGATCTACGCTTGTTTTCGAGGATTGTTTTGCTCCTTACATTTTTAATTCCAATAAACAGTAGCAGATAAGCTGTTTTAGTTTCTGGATTGGTTCTATATTATTATTATTTTCCTTCAAACATATATAGTTCAGAGAACTTGAATCTTTCCTGTTCCTTTTAATCGTTAATCTTAAACCACAATGTCTAAACTAAAACATTGAAAAAGACGTGACCAACTCTCACGATTCACATCCCTCATTAATAAATAATAGGACTTCACCTTAAAGCTACGTTGCTCTTTTAATTTGCGTTATTTATCTTATTGTTATTATCCATTATTAGAAATTTATTTATTTATTTATTTCTATGCGAACTAGTTTAATTATTTTATTCACAAAATTAGATACACCTAAACTCAAAGATCTCTACTTTCAGAACATCAAACTAAGATAAGTGAATGAATATTTAAATTAAATTAATGATCTACTTAGAAACATCAGACTAAAGTAAGTAAATGAATATTTCACAATATCTTAAGTGGTTGCAAAACGGAAAGAAATATTCTCTATCTAGTAATTTGCATACTTATGCATAGGAAGGTGAAAGGTGCAATGTTACCCGAATAACCTTACCATACATAAGTACCTATCAAATATTTTATTAATTATTAGCTTCTAAATCAGATTAGTAGCGAAGTATATTCAGTCTTAGAAGACATAGGTATAACTGGAGATGTTTTGGGCAACGAGGCAAACGGTAATGGCATAGAATTTACTGCTGATTCTACCTGATAACAATTCTGCCAGTTCTACCTGCCAGCCCTCTAATAATTAAACAAAAAAAATTAGTCATTTATGTTTTCATTGGGAACACGTGTAAGTTAGAAGTGCAGGTTTCGTAAGGGAGCGTAATAGATCTTTTAGTTCGCAATGATTTTGTTTATAACCTCTTTCTCTCTCTCTACTCATCTAACACTTGAATGGCTCTGCAAAAGTTTTGTCTTGAGTATTATGAGTCTGAGTCCAAGAAAATGCTACACCTTAATGTATAAATTATGAAGCAAGGGGTCAGTCAAATCACTAGATTGGAGTTTAGATATATTGTGACTTGAGATTCCAATTTCAAACCATAATAATTATATTATCAGGATTAACGCTTCCATATATTCAATACAACTAAATTATTTGGGTTATAAATGACCTGAAATTTACAAATGAAATGAGTCAGATGCATTAGTATTTGTATGATATAAATATTTTAATAGCTGTTTTCAAAACTGAAAAAAATATTCAAATCGCATTTCCGGTTAATCGATTTTCTTTAAACTAAGAATTTAATATATTTAACAATATTATATAAGTGGGGTATAACCATTACATTTTACGGAAATTGCACTTTAGGGGAAAACGTAACTTTTTCATTCCTCCTGAACATTCCCAAAAATCATATATTTTTTGGGGAAATTTTTCAAATAAAAGTTTCAAATCTAGTTTCATATTAATCATTAAAATAGGTATTAAAGAACAGACAACAAAGTCGATTTCAGTTTGACGGATTTTGATCAACATTTTTAAACCATCAAATCGTGATACCCAAACGGATTTTCAAGTTTGAGCTTGCTGGGATTTTAGTTATTTTGTTCATATATTCACAATAACACGAGTTATTTTGTTCAATTTTGTTGACTGTAGTTTTTGCCTTATAATAAATAATCTGTAGAAATAATTATTTGCTATCTCAAACTGCACACAATTTAGCTTTTTCTCGTCTATCTCCTTGCTTGAATTTTTGTCAAATATTAATCAAAAATAAATTAAATCCCTTTTAGCGGTAAGTAAACTAGCCAGTTCTTCCTGGATCAAGGCATCCCTACAAAAACATCAAACATTCACATAATTCATATTGGGCTCAGGTAGTTGAAGTGTACAACAAATTAGGTTTGGCTAACCCTCAGACAAAATGTAACTCATCATCATACACCCACTCACTAGCAAAATTACACAAATTATATTTTATAGGCACCTTCATTTTGTTTACAAACACAGTAATAGTAACACCTAAGAGAGCCTCACAGTGATCTTTCAGATCAAAGTGGATTTGGGTTGATAGATTATTTGTGTAAGGTTAAGGTTCTGTGGCAATTCTAAGTTACAAGAAAATTTGTCAATAATAATTAACATTCAAGAAGGTTATATGTTTACACGACAATCCTTTCTTATATCCAACACCGAACTGATAAATTTTGTTGTTTTTTTGCTTCAGCTTTCGCTGTACTAGCCATAACAAATATATATTTATTTTAAACTTTATTACCTATAAAGACTTGCCTACACTTTTTTTTTTTTCCTTCAATAACTTAAAAATCTTAATCAGACCAATGCATGAATATCGTTTAAAAAGTTATAAATAGATACATAAACTTCCTTCTCACTTAATACTGGACCATTATGAAAATAGACAAAGCAATTTTTTGCTAAATCCATCAAACATTATTTTCCTTTGCATTCTGAATTTAGAGCACTACATTATTATACCACTTAAATCCTCAACGGACCCGCAATCTGAGCAGTACGGATTGTGTTTTTTCCCTATTTTATGAAGATATTTGCCGCAAATTCCGTGGTTACTCCTTAATCTATTTAAGTCCGTACAATAATTTTTGGGTATCCTTCATGAGAATACCAAAGGTTTTAATCCGCCTGTAGGGATAATATTTTTATAAAACCTTCCAGTATTGCTAAGGTCGTAAGAAGGTTGCCATTTTTTAGTTGCTCTAGTGTTTATATTTCTTCGGAACTCAGTGGGTGGTATTTCAATTTTATGCTCGTTACCCATCTCCGCTGCTCTTTTCGCCAATTGGTCTACTTTCTCATTATGTTTTATACCTACATGAGCCTTTACCCACCACAGAACTAATTTTTTCCCCAGTTTTGTTGCTTTGTAGTGTGCCCACCACCAGTATTACCCAGTTTCATAATTAAACATGACAGTATTCTTTTGTTGCAAAGACATAATGTATCTAACGGCTTCGGTTATTGCTGCTACTTCTGCTGAATAATAGAAGTATATCGTGGTAGTTTATATAGACATATATGTTTAAAGCAGGATCTTAATAGACTGCCCCTAGATTTTCTTCTTTTCGGGATCCATCAGTAAAAATATAATGGAAATCAGGCCACATTTCTTTCACGTCCATGATAAACAAAATATTCCTACTGTAAGATGGAAATTTTGAATAATCCCTTAGACAAACAATGTTAATATTAGTAAAAAGTATATTGAAATCTATATTAAACACAGGCAATCTCTCACTTCTGTATATATTATCTCTATTTGGCGCTGTTTCTGTGAAACTGGCCGTCAAAGAAGACGTGTTCCTTCTTTTCCAATAACTTAATGTTAACACTTTTGTATTTAACTCTCCTACTTTTTTATAAAGCTTGTGATTGGCGCTCATAACTACCGTTACAAACCTATCCATCAGTATCTGCCTGCGAATTTCTAAAGGCTGAACATTTTTCTTACACTTGCATTACATCATTAGGTGAACCCTGTAAATAACCCCCGATAAATCTTAACTATTAGCCAAAAGATTTATGAATCTTCCCGGATTTATCGATAAAATCAATTCAAAACCATATTTTACCAGTTTTATTACTAATCCTTAAACATTTTTAGCCATTAGCAAGGCTCAGTCTAAACCGCCTATAAGTATCTCTTCTAAGAATAATTTTTTATCTTATTGCCTCATTCATTCACTGTCATAGCTACACTATAATATAAAGTTACATCTGAAAAGTGATTAATAATAATACGAATACGATAATGGACAGAACCGGTTAACAATTAGTCTTGGGAAAGTCCTCGGTCGTGCCAATAAATGTAATTATATTAGATTTATTGTTTTCAAGCACATGGGAAAACTATTATTATACAATCAATTAAAACTAGTAAACTATTGCATGCAATTAGTTATTAATAAATTATCACATAGTTTCTTTAATAAAAAGATTTATTTGAATATGTTTGAAATTAAAAATGTAATCGTATTCTAAATTAAGAACTAACTATTAAAATAAGTTCTTATTTAAATTAGAAATTTTAGTTTTACTTTCACTATGACTCAAACATATCCATTTTTGTCGTTGTAATCATACTTTCAAATTAAAATCTAATGTGAAACACTCACACAACTTTCTCTTACTGCAGATAATACCGTTTAGAAATTGGCCGAATAAAATTTGAAATTTAACATTAGATTTTAACAAATTCTTCAGAACCTCCTTAAGTCAATTTTCTCAGAAAAATTATTCAAATAATAAAAAAAGGACACGTTTAGATTCTTCCAGTTATCATTCCACAAGTTAAAAGAAAATCGTTCCAGCGATTTTCTAAAAAATTTCAAAACATTTTTCTGTGAAATTGCACTTTGGGTTACTAATTTTTTTTTTTTTCAAATTTGGAATTCTAGTAAACTTGCTAGTGTATCTTAATAATAATTGGTAGAACATACATTGTATTGAAGTGGTAGTTTAGAAGAAATTACGCCCAGTACCGATTGTCTAAATTTTCAAGATTTTTCGTTACCAATTTTAAAATTCTTTAAAATCATAGGTACCATGATATCTGAGTGGTTAAAGTCGCTGTCAGCAAAGCTGAGGTGTATTGTTATAATGCGTTCGAGTCTCTGGGTCTTGGCTTGGATTTTATTTGATATACTCATATAAGTATGTCCTCCTCCGTCCTTGACATCTGATCGGTAGTTGGACCTACAGCCGGAGTCAATATCGATAAATTCGCTGTTTGTTGTGGTGGTTGGTTCCGCAGTCTGGAAAGCATCAGAGACTTTTTCGTGGTAGCCTGCTTCATTTTGTGGTCATCGACCGGTTTCGGGCGTTCGCCCATCTTCAGGATGCGTTTTTTAGACAGTGTGACAACACAGACTCGCACAGAGCAAAGTTAGTTTCACACTCAGTGTCACACTGTCTAAAAAACGCATCCTGTAGATGGGCGAACGCCCGAAACCGGTCGATGACCACAAAATGAAGCAGGCTACCACGGAAGATGTCTCTGATGATAAATTCGCTGTTGTTTATTGACAAATAATTTAATTTCAGTAAATTTAATTGTAAAAATCTGTATTAGACTTTGACGAAATTTCTTATGTTAAATCTTGATTGAGAGAAGGGCATCATCATTCAGCAAGTGACAAACGAGTAAAAGTTCGATTTATATCTTGAATAATTAAAGCGTGATTTATAAGATATTGTTAATTTATGGAATTATAATATGTCCAATATGACGTGTAAGTAATAAATAAATAAATAAATGCCTTAAAAGATATTTGTCTTAGGAATGAATCAAGGATGTATATATGCTACGTTAAGTTTTTAAATTTGTTACTATTAATAAATAATATATTACCTAGATTAGGTTAAGCGTACTAATTATTGTTAAATATTTTAAATATCAAACCGGGGTCATAAGTGCAGGCTTCTATGGCAATAGTAGTCACATTAGATGAAACCTTCATGTGGATTCAATTCTGGGATACACCAACCAAATATCAAGTTTGAGCTTCCTAAATATCAAGTCTTGATTTTTCGTTTTTGAGATATTTTGTTCCAATTCTCCAAAAACTATATACACAGGGTTCGCTAAAAGCCTTTTTTTCATTTTCAGTTCACCTCAAAACATAAAATTCCAATGGAAAATCAAGTTTCGAAGGTTTGCGAAATGTTCGCAATACTTGCTGCTGCAGGCAATAAGCTGAAAGTAAATTTTGGCATAACATAAAAAAAACTAGTGTGAAACACTCACACAACTTTCTTTTACTGTGACTTATTGCTCTAAAAAACTTCGTAATTTTACTAAATATATTTAGTTGTCCTTAACAGCTGGATAAACCTGCACATAATACATATGATAGCGGAGATGTCTCAATGACAGTTAACCGGAGATGCCTCCGGTGAGTTATCTTGTGGTATTACCCAAATGGAACGTCAAGTTTGAACTTCGTGCAAACTTTCATTTTTGAGCTGTCAAAGCTGTGTTACAATACACACTCACTGACCTTTATCAAAAACCCATTTTTGTACTCAAGAGACCTCAAGATGTGTATTTTCGGTTAAAATTCAATTTCGAAAATTTGTAAGCAATCACAACATTTCTCCTTTCCACCAAATAACAGAAAGTAAGAAGTTTTGAGATTTTGCGGGCTTCAAAAGATGCTTATACTATAAAGAACTCCAACATTCAAACACAAAAATCACTAGTTACATTGCATATATATTATAGCTGCTAAAAAATATATAATAATTAAAAAATAAATATAATAATTAAAGAAATAAAACTAATTTTGGCCTTTTTATGGAATCTTTAATAATCTTCAGCTGATAAGTGATAAATGAGGAAATTTAAAATATTTTTAAACATTTTTGTATTAATTATAAGCAAATTTACTCCACATAATAGACAAATATTGTTTCCTAAATTCTTTGAAATTCTTTTCAGTAATGTAACACAAACCCATGATGAGTCATTTGAAAAAGTTTTGTTTAATTTTAACTTCTATCATGGGGGAATCCATCCTTCTTTTATATAACATTTATCAATCTTTTGGTAATTATTATGTGAAAATTATTTCCATATTGTTTAATATGTTTTTTTTTTTTAATGCGATATTGATATAATTCAATTTTAACTGAAAAATAATAATTAGATATTAACATCTTTTTTTGTTTTACAGATTAACGACTTTCAATAAATCATTCCTTACCTGATATTGTGTTAAAGAATGAATTTGTAACGTTTATATTAAGTATAAATTTATTTATTTTAATGAATGAACGATTTAAGATCTAATGTTTTGGAATTTACAATGTCGCCAATGACGTATTTGGCCTTTCACTGAGAATATGTAGCTATCGTCTTAATGTAAATATTTTACGTATTATATTTCATTTACTAGTTTTATTTTGGAGTTGTAATTTAAAAAAAAGTAAAGCCTCTTTCAGAAGTATATTCAATTTTCCGTTAAAGGTAACCTATACAATTTACAAATCCCTTCAGGACATGACCACTTTTAATCTAGCATAGATACGCTTATCAGTGTTGCTAATGCCGGACAATAGCGGTTTTACTTCAATAATTTAATTAATTGATATGCATATGCCAAATCTTTAAACTATTTTAATTTAAAAAAATAAAAACTATAAATTACAGGATAATGAGTGTATATGATTAAACAACTTTTTTAAAGTAATTGATCTTATTAAGTGTGACACTATTTATATACCTAGGATTCCCGAGATTTATCTTCAGGTTGGGAGGAACCTTGGATCAAGATAGTTTGACATCTACTGGGTTAATCCTCCTCCCCCCCCCAAGGGAAATATTGTTGTAACAATAAAAATAAAAATAGTTTGTAATTAAAAAAAAGTTAGAGAAATTAATTTATCATTTTGAAATTTAAGGCTATAGTACTTGAAGTTTCTGCAAATGAAATTTTTGTATAATCCAAACATTATGTGCTTAGTTTTTATCTTATCCAAAAATTGTAGAAAATTATTGATTAGCCCAATAAAATTGTGTTGATTTGCTTCTTTAATTAATTGTGATTATATAGGTATTTAATATATTTATGTATGTAATTATTTATTGCTTTTTTTATATTTATATATTTTTTGTTTTGTTGTTTTATATATTTATAGCAATTACAGCACCACTTGAAGTTTAATAAAAATTAAATGTGGAAGGTAAAACCACTCCGCCATAGTCCAACCATCGGTCAAAAAGCTGATTATTTTGCTACTTGAAATCTGTTTTTTGTCTTTTTTTAGTCATTCTTTATAATTTTCCTTTAACGAATACAGTTAAAATATTACTATTTAAATAAAGTTAATTATGCAATTAGGTAATTAAAATTAATTATATTATTTTGTTTAATTAAAATTATAAACAATCAATACTCAACTATTTTTTTTTTTCAGAATGGAAAAAATCTATTGTAGTTATGGTTACTAATTCTTGTCCAACTTATAATTTGTTTTTAAATGTTTTATTGTCTTCTATCATTTTCAGTGGAAGATTCCAAACTTGATATAACCTTTTTTGTTGAGGGAAGCATGACTTGCCAGCTCCTGTCTAAAATCAATGTTTTCAAAAAAAAAACTTACAAACAAAAGTGATATGTCTCTGTATGTATAGTTAGGATATCACGTTTAATAAAACCCATAAGTGTTTTTATGGAGAAAATTGCAGAAAACTGAAAAAAAAAAAAAAAATCTGTTCAGTAGAGTAGTACTTCTATTAAACCAATAGTCTCCAAACCTAGAATTTTGCCATCATCCTTAACTCTAATTAATATTATCATATAATAAACTAAAATTACACTCTATAATGTAGAGAGAACCATAATCAAACTCCACCAATTAATGAATTTTCCCGAAAGAATGTTTTAAATAATTAGTCGTACAGAGACCTGCATGTATGTACAAAGTTTGAAGAAAATCGTTGGAACCGTTTTAGAGAAAATCTCAAAAAAAAAAAACTAAAAAAAATCTTTGTCAACTTTAAAAAAATAATTTATTATTTTGATAAGATGTCCTTCTTCAGGAACTGTCAAGAAGATGTAGACAAACATGTTAGAAAGATAGTTTCATTAAATAAAACATTTAACTCGTCTACTTCTCCTTGACAGTTTCTGAAGATGGACACCAAAGATATCCAAAACTTCGTAAAAATGAATTTATTTTTAAAGTTTTATGAATTAATTTTTAAAATTTATTTTTCAACTTCTGTTAACCATCCATTTTCCTTGTTTATTAACAATGTAAATAGCAAGTAATAATTTATAAAACTGGAAGAGATTTGTTGAAAATAAGATTGTTTGATGGATTAGGAGCTTAATACAAACCATTCTTGGAGAAATTATTAACAGTATTATTTACAAAACTTAACTCATTTTTTTAAACACTTTTTTACTTTCTCTTACTCCTTAGTAAGAGGAAGTATTGTAATCGTGTCAAATTTTTGATATCGAGTTATCACCGGAAATATCCGTTTTGAGGTCCCCTGAGTCTAAAAAAGTAGTTTTTAGCAAATGGTCTGTGTGTGTGTGTGTATGTATGTATGTGAACAGCATAGCTCAAAAACGAAAAACCGTAGAAAGTTGAAACTTGATATTCCGTTTAGGTATCACCATGGGATCTGACACTACGTTATCTGTCAAAATTCCTCAACCGGAAGTACCACTTTACTAGTTGGATTTTTTACTTTTTTGCGATTTTCTCAAAAATGGCTCCGACGATTTTCTTTAAACTTGAAATATCAACCACATATTCAAAGAGCTACAACTTTTATTTGAAACATTTCTCCGGGAAAATGCAATGAAGGGCACTTTTGGGGGAGGGGTGGAGTTAGGTTTCCATGTAAAGTGCTATTTCAGTTTATTAGACAATTCTGTCATCTAAATAATGTTAATTAGAATTAAATATGTTGTTGAAATTCCGAGTTTGAAAAAAATTGGATAACCGGAAGTGCGTTTACTTTACCACTTTATTAAATGATTTATTCTCTTTTTCGCAATTTTCTCAAAAATGGCTTCGACGATTTTTTTGAAACTTCATATATAAATTAAACATGCAAAGATCTACATCTTTTATTTAAAACATTTCTTTGGGAAAATTCTTTTAAGGGCACTTTTAGGGGAGGGGTGGGGTTATGTTTTTCTCTAAAGTGCTATCATAGTTGATTATACAATTCTATCATCCAAACATAATTAATTAGAAATAAATAGATGGCTGAAATTCAGTTTCAAGAAAATTAGTAAACCGGAAGTGCGCTTTTACTGAACAGTTATTTCAGTTTTCGACGAATTTCATTCAAATTTGGTACACAAACTATGAAATTTGTCAATTATAATTTTGTGAACTGGAGTAAGAGAAAGTTGTGTGAGTGTTTCACACCAGATTTTTTTTATATATACACCAAACTGCTCGGTTTATTTAAATAGAAAACTAGTTGTGGCTTAAACATGGGATTACCATTTATTATAAAAAAAAAAAAATTAAAAATCAAAGGGGAACATGCAATCTTAGTTTCTATTCATTGAAATGTTTAAAAACTATTTAGTAAAATATCTTTTAAATTCTTTTCAATATCATGATTAGATAGATTTAATTGTTAATCCAAGTACATCTAATCCTGGAGTAACCCACTATACAAATACAGGTCTAGGAAACAAACTAGGATTCAACAGTGACGTAAGCAATTCTAAAGAAATGATCCAGATATCTTAGGGGAATTCCAAGGGGATTAATAGGGCAGATATTTACAAATTATTATTACATGCACATACTCAATTAGTATTTAGTTTTCAGCAGAATAATTCAAGTTTAATCCGAAGGTTTTTTGGAATTTTACAATGTTAAGTTTTTCAAAATCTATCTTATAATTTATAAACTAGAAAAAAAAAAAATTGCAATCCAATGCACGTGTGTGTGTGAATTCGTAACTAGATTTTTTCGTGGGCATTGCTTTAGAAGGCAGGACTTACCTTCAGCGAAAGAGATTTAGTGCTTGGCCAAAGTTCAGCATATAACAACTTTAGCTTTGAAGAGAATTCTCTTGTTAAGATTGGCGAATGTTAATACTTCTCATAAGTAATACAAGATTGTAAATACACACTAGAGTTTCTCTTAATGCGGTTCATACATTATATATTGATAAATTATCTTCATACTTACAATTTTTACTTAGATTATATTATATTGGCAGATGGGGAGGGCGAGCCTCATTCCACTGCATTAAAAGGTCTATTGTGGATGTCCTAAAATCTCAGCACAACCTTCGTCCTCTTAATCAGGACTAGCAAAGCTGAAAGTGGCTCCGTCATGAAGCTTGTGGCTTTGGGATTGCTTGTCCTCATTAAACCACCACACTCACCAAGGATGTGTACCGGGGTTTCTTCCTTGGCCTTGCAGAATCGGCCTACTGCATTATCTGCAAGTAGTAGTTGGTGTATGCGCCTATTCAGCTACTGCCCTGTTAATAGGCCCACTATTAGCCTTATATGGCTCAGTAGGTCCCTGCTAGACTTAGGTAAATCTCTTTTAATAAAGAATTTAGTCCACCTTTGCACTGGTGTCTTTCTCACAATTGCAGACGCTAGAGGACTGCAACCTCCTTGATAGAAGCTTGAATCAGGCACCTGGGTAACCTGCAGAAAGGCTCGGGGTCTATAAAGGTATCCTTTTGAGCCCTCCTCGTCAGGGCGTCCGTTGTTGCCAAGGAACCCCGCATATCCCGTCACCCAGCTGAGTGTCAACTTATTTCGAGCACCCACCTCGAAAAGGCAGATACGCTGCCCCATACCAGAGACTATTTGGTTTGAAGAAAGTGCCTTCAAGGCTGCCTGAATATCGGAGAGTATATGGCCACTTTCCCATCCTCCAATCCTTGCCTTATAATTTTTACTTAACTTGATAGTTGCTTTTATTTAACCTAAATATATTGCTGGTACTTGTTGTTGGTTTAAACACGTTCATTTTACTGTTGTTGGTTTTCAATTTTTAGAAAATTTAAAAACACTGAAATGAGTTATTGTAATTAAAGGAAAGCTTAACGTTAATTATGTTGCCCATTTTGAACAACAATTTGTATATGTTTCTCCCTATTACGACTATAAATTCAAAAACAATCTGTAATAATACCAACCAGTAGGCAGAGAATTTCTCTACATGCAAAATTGAATTCTCAGCGAATATTCAACGGATAATTCTCGTTCAATAACTATTTTTCTTGAAAAAAAATCTACTTCCAGAATTCGTTAAAAAAAAATGTTGATATTAAAGAATCTGTTAAGTTTTGAGTTCTGCTTTTCAATTTTCTGACCAAGATGATTTTCAAAATAACTTTCATTAGGTTCTTCCAGAACTCATCCGGTTATATTTTTCCCCAAACTTTGTCAAAAGATGTTTCCATCTCCAACTTTCTATAGGTATTATCTATGGGGTTTTATATTATTTAGGCCACCTTTCTTCTGAAATCCCATCAATCACATGATATATCGGTTCTTAAATAACTTAACTGTTCTTTTATTGCATGACAGGCTTGCAATGTTTTTCAATAAAAACACCAAAAACTATTATTCTTTTTTAATAAATTCTCGTTACTTTAACAAAACATTGAGTACCTGGTATACAACAATAGTAACCCATTTATCTAAATAAATGGTTACCGTTATAAAACTGTTCAACTGGACAAACTATTGAAATAGTGAAGTGTTACAACTACGGTCAGCGTTGGAATTTTCATTTTTACTCTATTTAATACTCCAAATATAAATATATATAAATAAATACACTTTTACAACAGCAATCAGTGATGCCGAATAAATCAAGCAAATGAACAAACATTCCCTATTATTGCCAAAAATAATCCTACCATTTTATAGTGGCACTACTGTGTCAAAATTAATTATAAAAACATTTGATTTCTTCATAAAATAAGTTAACATTATTATTAAATCAAATTGGTTTTCAGAGACAATATAAATAAATATATATAAATAAACATAATAAATAAATAACAATTCTTTCTATTGACCGCTATTTATCGATCAGTTTACATTGTTATCAGGAATAAAATGACGCTACGTTGATAAGAAGTTTATCTCTTTTTTTTTTGCCAAAAAACTACTTTTTTTTTTTTTTAATTAAGAGATAAATTAAATAAATCTATATTTACTTTTTATTGTAAAATAATAAAATATTTGGAGCAATTAATATATTATAAATGCATATAATTTGTCAACTGTTTAGAAAAGCGTTGTAGAAAACTTTGGAATATAGAATTATAATATCTATTGCCATTCTCAATAGATAAAAGTAAGAAAATTCTGGCTAAGTATACTCTAACGTCTTAATTTAACTGGTTTGGTGCATTGGTTATAGGCCCCCCCCCAGTTTGATTTCCACGTATAACTGCTAAATTTATACTAATTTAGATAAATATTAATAGTGAAGTATATGCTTCCGGCCCCGACCACGACACTTAATTTGTTAGCTGGACGTTAAGCACACCTGAAAAAAAAACAGACTCTACTTTCCTTGTATATCAACATTAACAAAATAGATTATTTTCACAGTTTAGGTTAGCCAATAGAAAGCAAATATATTACTGTAAATTGTAGGAACTACGGTTTAATTATGAACAGATATATTTATGTAGATTTTGTTTGTGTGATTTAGGAGATAAAGATGTTTCGATACATTATTATTTATGGTGTCCGTCGGTCTCACTGATATAGATATAGATCTATACATAGAACTCCTCGTAGTAAGAGGATGTATTATGATCGTGTCAAATTGTCAAATTAATATAATTACAATATATATTATGCTACAATATGCACTTTTACATACTTTTATAATTAGTTACTTGTGGTAAGTACATCTTGTGGCAGTTTTGGTTTCAGTCTTCATTGTGCTGTTGTCAGTCCAAGTGTGTGGTCTGTCCCAGCTTCTGTATTGGGTAAGCTGTCTAAAAATTTTTGTGTTGTCTTGTCCATGAATTCTTTTAAGTATGGTAATTGCAGCTTCCTAGGGAGCTGTTCGTTCCTTATGAACCACGGTGCTCCCAGGGGGATATGCAGGACTTTGTTTTGGAAGACCTGTAGTTTGTTTAGAGGAGTCTTGTTAGCTCCTATCCATACAGGACAGGCGTACGTTAGTAGCGGTCTTTGTATAGAGGTGTAGAGAAGTCTAGAGCATTGTAGTTTCAGTGGTGTACGTCTGTTAATGAGTGGATTTGAGAGTTGGTAAGCCTGTCGCAGCTATAGAGTTATGTGAGGAGTCCACGTAAGTCTCATGTCCAGTTGTAGGCCAAGGTACTTTAAAGGTTCGTCCGTTTTCTTCCACTGTATATCAGTGCTGTTGATCTTTAAATTAGTAACGGTTTGCGTCCGGCGAATAGGTAAAAATTTTTGTATGTGTTTGTGGTATGGTATGTTAATCTCCAGTTTCCATTTGTAAAACCAGTCTATTATTTTATCTAGAGAATGCTGCAGATTGCTTATTGCAATGGAGAGGTCGCTGATGTCTGGAGGGTAGTACGGTATCATCTGCGTAAGTAGCAAGTATAGAAGTAGTTAGAGTAGGGATGTCTTGTGTGTAAATGGTAAATAGAACTGGGCTAAGAACGTACCCCTGGGGAACGCCGGCCTTGATCCTACGTCGAGTACTGAGAGTTGAGTTTATGCTTACCTCAAATGTCCTGTCCTGTAGGAATGAGGTCAGTATTGCTTGGAGGTATGGTGGTGTTTTAATTAAGTCTAGTTTGTAGAGTAGTCCGTCATGCCATACAGTGTCGAATGCCGAAGCGATGTCAAGTGAAGCAACTGTCGAGTACTGTTTTCGTTCGTATCCAGTTACTATGTGTTCTATTACTCTTTGTAATTTTTTGAGTTCTTGAATAGGGATTTCCGGAATCCAAATTGTTGGGGAGATTTGGAGTCTGGGTTCGGTCAGATGTACATGTAGTCGGGTCAGTAAAAGTTTTTCAAAGAGTTTTGAGAGCGAAGGGAGAAGGCTTATCGGTTCTCAAAAATAAAAAAAATCGTAGGAAACTTAAACTTGATATTTCCGTTTAGGAAACCGTATCTATACGAAGGTTTCGGGCAAATCCGTCAACTAGAAGTGCGATAGCATTGAATATTTTTTTCAGTTTTTTTGTGATTTCTTCAAAAACGGTACCAACGATTTTCTTTAAACTTCGTATACTATCTACACACATAATTACTTATCACTTTTATTTGAAACATTTTCCTGGAAAAAATGTATTTCTTGGAACTTCTGGGGGAACAGTAGTGTTACGCTTTCCTCTAAACTAGCACATCAGTACAATGTATAGTTCTACCATCTAAATAATTTTAAAATACGTTAGAAACATTGCTAGAATCCCAAATTAATTAAAAAAAAAAAAAATATCTGGTGTGAAACACTCACACAACTTTCTCTTACTCCAGTCTTCAAAATTATAATTGACAAATGTTATAGTTTGTGTACCAAATTTGATGAAATTCGTCGAAAACTGTTCAGTAAAAACGCACTTCCGGTTTACTCATTTTCTTGAAACTTGGAATTTTGGCCATCTATTTATTACTAATTAATTTTGTTTGGATGATAGAATTGTATAATCAACTATGATAGCATTTTAAAGAAAAACATAACCCCCAACCCTTCCCTAAAAGTGCCCATTAATGAATGTTCCTAGAAAAATGTTTTAAGTAAAAGTTGTTGATCTTTGTATGCGTAGTAAGTATCAAGAAAATTATCGGAGCGTTTTTTTGAAAAAATCGCGAAAAAGATAAAAAAAAAACATTTAGTAAAGTGGTAAAGTAAACGCACTTCTGGTTATGCGATTTATTTCAAACTTGGTATTTCAACAATATATTTAATTCTAATTAATATTATTTAGATGAACGAATTGTCCAATAAACTGAAATAGCACTTTAGATGAAAACCTAACCTCACCCCTCCCCCAAAAGTGCCCTTAAATGAATTTTCCCAGAGAAATGTTTCAAATAAAAGTTGTAGCTCTTTGTATGTGTAGTTGATGTATCAAGTTTAAAGAAAATCTTCGGAGCCATTTTTGAGAAAATCGCAAAAAAGTAAAAAAAAAACAACTAGTACCAGCAAGTAAAGTGGTACTTCCGGTTGTGGAATTTTGACAGATAACGTACTGTCAGGTCCCATGGTGATACCTAAACGGAATATCAATTTTGAATTTTCTACGATTTTTGGTTTTTGAGCTATGCTGTTACCATACACACACACACACACACACAAACACACACACCATTTGCTAAAAACACTTTTTTTGACTCAGGAGACCACAAAACGGATATTTCCGGTGAAAACTCGATATCGAAAATTTGACACGATTACAATACTTCCTCTTACTAGGAGTAAGAGAAAGTAAAAAAATCTGGTGTAAAACACTCACACAACTTTCTCTTACTCCAGTTATCAAAATTATAATTGACAAATTTTATAGTTTGTGTACCAAATTTAATGAAATTTGTCGAAAACTGAAAAAAACTAATTCAGTAAAAGCGCACTTCCGGTTTACTAATTTTCTTCACACCCGGAATTTCAGTCAACTATTTATTTCTAATTAATTTCATTTGGATGATAGAGTTGTATAATCAAGTATGATACCACTTTAGAGGAAGCTCTAACCCTACCCCTCTCCTAAAAGGCCCTTAAATGAATTTTCCCAGAGAAATGTTTTATATAAAAGTTGTAGATCTTTGAATGTTTAGTTTATATGTGTAGTTTCAAGAAAATCGTCGGGGCCATTTTTGAGAAAATCGCGAAAAAGTGAAAAAATCATATTTAGTAAAGTGTTAAAACAAAAGCACTTCCGGTTTTCCGATTTTTCTCAAACTCGGAATTTCAACAACATATTTAATTCTAATTAACATTATTTAAATGACCGAATTGTGTAATAACCTAACCGCACCACTCCCCCAGAAGGGCCCTTAAATCAATTTTCCCAGAGAAATGTTTCAAATCAAAGTTGTAGCTCCTTGTATATGTAGTTGATGTATCAAGTTTAAAGAAAATCCTTGGAGCCATTTTTTAGAAAAACGCAAAAAAGTAAAAAAGTCAACTAGTAAAGTGGTACTTCCGGTTGAGGAATTTTGACAGATAACGCACAGTCAGATCGCATGGTGATACCTAAACGGAATATTAAGTTTCAGTTTTCTACGGTTTTTCGTTTTTGAGCTATGCTGTTCACATACACACACACACAGACCATGTGCTAAAAACCACTTTTTTTGGACTCAGGGGACCTCAAAACGGATATTTCCGGTGAAAACTCGATATCGAAAATTTGACACGATTACAATACTTCCTCTTACTAGGAGTAAGAGAAAGTAAAAACGGTTAAGCTGTTGCGCAATTTCACAGAATAAGTTTTTTGAACTTTTTGGAATGTATTCGTATACACTACTGTAACGATTTCCTGGATACTAATTGCCCGAAATATCTACCATGTCACTTTTATTTGTAACATTATAAAAAAATAATAATTTTTTTTTAGATGGTTCTAAGAATTCTGAGAAGTTAAAAATTCGAATGTGTTTGTTCAATTTTAATGACATTACCTACAATGTAATAATCATTCTCTACCCGTATGGCACTCGTTCCCCTTCTATATATATTTATATTAAAATTTTATAATTTGTGTACCAAATTTGATGAAATTCGTTGGAGTTCGTCGAAAACTGAAAAAAAAAGTTCAGTAAAAGCGCACTTCCGGTTTACTTATTTCCTTGAAACTAGGAATTTTGGACATCTATTTATTTATAATTAATTTTGTTTGCATGGTAGGATTGTATAATCAACTATGATAACACTCTACAGGAAACCTAATCCTACCCCTCTCCCAAAAGGGCCCTTAAATGACTTTTTCCAGAGAAATGTTTTAAATAAAAGTTGTAGATCTTTGTATGTGTAGTTGATATTCAAAGTTTAAAGAAAATCGTTGGAGCCATTTTTGAGAAAACTGCAAAAAAGGGAAAAAACTACTTAGTAAAGTGGTACTTCCGGTCGAGGAATTTCGACCGCTGGCCTACAGTCGGATCCCATAGTGATACCAAAACGGAATATCAAATTTCTGCGATTTTTCTTTTTTGAGCTATGCTGTTCACATACATACACACAGACCATTTGCTAAAAACCACTTTTTTGGACTCAGGGGACCTCAATATTTCCGGTGAAAACTCGATATCGAAAATTTGGCACATTACATACTTCCTCTTACTAGGAGTAAGAGAAAGTAAAAAAACTTCCTCTTAGCAGGAGTAAGAGAAAGTAAAAAAAATACTTCCTCTTAGCAGGAGTAAGAGAAAGTAAAAAAATACTTCCTCTTAGCAGGAGTAAGAGAAAGTAAAAATATAGGCATTTATTTATGCAGATAGTATACGAAGTTTTTAGAAAATCGTTCAAGCGATTCGAGAAAACGGTGAAAATAGTTACGTAAGAGAAAGTATTGTAATCGTGTCAAATTTTCGATATCGAGTTTTCACTGAAAATATACGTTTCAAGGTCCCCTGAGCCCAAAAAAGTGGTTTTAAGCAAACGGTCTGTGTGAGTGTTTGTGTCTGTATATGTATGTATGTATGTATGTATGTGTGTATGTGAACAGCACAGCTCAAAAACGAAAAATCGCAGAAAGTTCAAACTTGATATTCCGTTTGGGTATCACTATGGGATCTTAAATTGGGTTAGCGGTCACAATTCCTCAACCGGAAGCATCACTTTACTTATGTTTTTTTTTTTCACATTTTTGCAATTTTCTCAAAAATAGTTTCAACGATTTTCTTTAAACTTTATATATTAACTACACATACAAAGATCTACAACTTTTATTTGAAACATTTCTCTGGGAAAATTCATTTAAGGTCACTTTTGGGGGAGGGGTGGTGTTAGATTTTCCTCTAAAGTGCTATTTGAGTTTACTATTCTATTCTGTCATCTAAATAATATTAAATAGAATTAAATGTGTTGTTGAAATACCGAATTTGAAAAAAATCGGGTGACTGGAAGTGCATTTTTACTGATATGTATTTTTCAGTTTTCTGGTATTTTCAAGAAAACGGCTCCAACGATTTTCTTTAAACTATAAATATGAACTACACATATAAAGAGCTACAACTTTTATTTGAAACATTTCTTCTAGTAAGGTCATTTAAAGGGCGTTTTAAGGTAGGGAGTTGTGTTATGTTTTTCTCTAAAGTGCCATCATAATTGAAAATACAATTCTACCATCTAAACAAAATTAATTAGAAATAATTAAATGACCAAAATTCCGAGTTTACAGAAAATTAGTAAACCGGAAGTGCGCTTTTACTGAACATTTTATTCCGTTTTCGACGAACTTTAAGGAATTTCATCAAATTTGGTACACAAACTATAAAATTGATCAATTAGGTACAGTTATTTTTTGTTTTTGATATTTTGTTCATACACAATATTTTGCTAAAATATGTTTTTCATACTCACTGGTTCTCAAAACATTTATTTTCGGTGAAAACTCGATTTCGAAAATCTGACACGATCGCGATTCCTCATAAACAGTAAAAAAAAATGTTTAAAAAAGCAGTAGACTTGTACTCTCCCGATCGGGCTGACTGACGGGAACATTCGTATAGTACCGCTTGTAATATTGAAACGATTTATCAAGTTTAAATATTCTGCAATTCTTGTTTTTTATGTTATGCATTTCATAAATACATATGTCATATAATAATTTTCAATTCAGAAGCTTAATGAATTTCCGGTTAGGATTAAAAATAAACTTTTGAAAATAAAGACAGAAATATTTTTCTGCGTACAAAATATGAATAGAACAGACAATTAATCTGCAAATTTCCAATCCACTACAATAAAACGCTAACAATTAATTCAAACATTTTTCATTTTATATAACGCAAATTCCCTAATTCATACACCTTAAATTTATTATTTATAACGATTTTAACCGTTTTCAGATAAATAATTTGAGCAAATCATTACACAGAATGAAGTGTTTTCAACCAGACCAGCTTGGCTGCTAAAGCGTTAATATTCAACTCTATACGTATATGGAAGTGTAGATTAAGAAAAAAATTATACATACATTATGATAAATCAATTGATGTGACTGAAGTATCATATCAAATAAAACGTAATAAAAAAATTAAAAATAAAAAAATAAATTGCAAGAAGAAATAGTTGCGCATGTGGTCCAAACAGAATTATATTGTAGTGGGGGATTCTGAAGTGGCCACGGAGGTATTCCCCACAATAACAACGTCTACCTGGTATATTAGCTGTAGAAGTGTCAGTCTGCGGACAACAGTTGTGTAGTGAAGTATTAGACAGTTTATTGTGTCCTTTATTTTTTTTTTAATCCTTCCATTTGATACTGTTTTGATTTTATTCGTTTGGATCTGTTTACTATTTGAAAATTTTAACATAAGGTAAGATATCAAATTGCTTTTATTTAGAAAAGTTATATATTTATAAAAGATGTGTAGGATAAGTTATCGCCTTACTCTTAGATTTTATGTAACCGTTTATTTTTTTTAACAAAATTTGTATAATTTCGGAGATCCCCCCCAAAAAAACACTTTGTACAGAAATAATTTTTATGATTTCAATTAAAAAATGTAAACGAATACAATTTAACTTAAACCTTTCAAAAGAACAACACTTAAGTCATTTTACTCAATAGACTAACGCGCGCAATATTTAAGTTTCACTTTCATCTTTCGAATAGTTTTGTATTAGGTGGAGTGGGGGCGTAGAACTGGGTGAAAGTGTTGTAAGACGTTTGTTGAATCGATAGTACATTATAAATGTTTATTTTAAAGAAAGTTCTTTTTTTTTTTGTTTAAAATAAAAATAATAAATCCTTAATAATTAAATACAATAAATACATTATTTTTTTGTAACTGAAAAACTAAAACTTTTATGTAGAACGTAATAACATTTTTAAATAAATAATCTTTGTTTAATATCAGCAATTTACCCTGAAGGGAGAAAGAAAAAAACAAAATTAAATACTAAAAAAAAAAAAAAAAAAAAAAAAAAGAAACAATCCAATGTTTTTCATCGAGTTAGTATATTTTTATTAAGGATGATATGAAATAATGAAAGAGAAGGAATTTACATGGTTCAAGGTTTCAGTCAGATATAATTGGCATTAAGTCGAAAGAAAAAGAATAAATAAATAAAAAATTCTGAATATGTGTGTGAGTTTGTTTTTTTGTATGTTCGTTAAAAAGGAAATATCAAAATGTGGATTAATAATAATTGAAACAGGTAATGACAACACTGGAAATATATTTGGTGTGAAACAACTGATACGATTTTGACTTTCTCTTAAATGGAAATCTCAGAGAAAAGATAAAAAAAAAAATCATTTTTATTGGCCGGGAGCTTATTTCTGTTTTACAATCTTACTAAATGGAATTCTCAAAGATTTAATTTAAAAAAAAAAAATAAAGTTAATGTTAAAATTTTACTAAATAATTAATTGTCCACTACATTATTTATAGGTTGGCAACATTTGTAGGTGTAGGTAAAACCTCAAGTTCAACTCTCATTTCAGTTGATATTGTGGTTAAACAGATTTTCTTCAAACTTGGAATTTTATGCAAAATATTCCTTTTCCTTTGCATATTATGTGGAAAAACCGTACCGTGCCGTAGTTGGCATTTTATAGGTATGCTTAATGTCAAACCACCTCTCCACCAGAAATTCCCCAAACATTGAATTTTTCCGGGAAAATATTTGAAGTAAAAGTTGTAAATATATTATATTTGTTTGATTTACCATGTTCAAAGAAAAAGCTTCTAGAATCATTTTCGAGAAAATTGGAAAGAACCGTTAAATCGATTCAGTAAAGTGGTATTTTAAAATTGATCAAAACATAAGACTTGTCGGGTTGCCTGTTGAGAATAAGCATTGAAATGAGATATCGTTTTTATGTTTTTTATTTTATGGTAACGGCAAACTAATTTCTTAAAAAAAAAAAAACTTTCGTGTTTGAGGTCCCCAAATCTGTATTTTAGTGAAACTCCATTTTAAAATATGAATTGATTATAATACTGCTTACAGCAACGTAAAAAGGGACATGTGTTACGTTACTGTAAAATTTTATTTTCTTAGCACATAATTCTTTTTCTTATTTTTATGAAAATGAAATGTTGATTACTACATCTTAATAAAGAAGAAGGTGATAATTGCTCAGGACGAAAAAAAAAAGTGAGAGAAAAATATGACCTTGTTTTAACTGATTTAACCACAGTGCTAGGCGTAAAAACCCATTTTATAATTCACTTTTGTTCATATAAATTTTTTATTTAAAATGTTTGTACAATGCACGAGAAGAAGTGTTATATATAAAGACAGAAGATTAAATTTCGTTGCTTCCTTTTTTTTTTTAAGTGAACAAGCAGTTTGAAAATTAGAAAATTTAGAGCTTTTAAGAGCAGTTAAAACGAATTACCAATAGAAAGTATTCGATTAGTTTCAATTTGTGTCCCATAGTGAACTTGATAGGGGTTTATGTTTTAATACCTGAAAATTGGTTTTGAAGGGATTATATTACAGCTGAAATGTTAGCCATTATCTGGTAGCGCCACTTTTATAAAAATATAACATCCTGGGTATGAGAGATGGAGATTGAAGGCATTGAGAGGAATGAAGTTGATTGGCGAGATCCTTGGCAATGGAGGACTGAAATGCCAGAAAAGGAAGAAAGAATAAAAGTTGTTGAGAAAGAAATTTTGTAAGCCTAAAGGCACAGTAAATCGATCACAGTGATTCATTTGAAAAGGCGGGTTCAAAGTTAAGGAAAGCTTCTTTGTTGAGCATATGTTGATTGAGAAGATAATTTTTGGAACCTTATTCGATTATAATAAAATGTCGCAAATGATCAAAACACATCATAAAATATTTGTAATTTATAAATATTAAAATACAAATTATAGCCTTGTTCCTTATTTAAAAAAAAAAATCTCTTTCCTTACTATTTACGATTTATCCATAGATAGATAGATAGATTCTAACGGGGGAATTGGCTCTTCAGCCTACACCACCGCGATACCCCAAGGATCTATTGTGGCACCCCCGAGTTGGAGACCCTCCCTCTATCCTGTCCTTAACCGGACTGTGGAATTGGGGGGGGGCTCCCAGGTGGTCAGTCAGAGCACCCTCTAGAGTCCTGCTTGCCTTAAAAGACTTAATAGGTCCGAGAGAGGGCTCTGGCTGAGGCTTGTTGGCATCAGCTTCTCTTTACCAAAGAGGCGGTACAGCCCCTCGGACTGACGTACTACATGCAGTGCCGTCTCCTCTTCCTCCTGACAAAACCTACATAGGCTATCCGTTGCCAGGCCCATGCGATGCATGTGCTTATTTAATCTACAATGGCCAGTGAGAACGCCAACTGCTATCCTTATGGCCACCCGGCCTAATTGGAGTAATTCCGCAGTTAGCTTGGGCGAGTGGCTATGGATAAACGTTTTCGCCTGCCTCTGGCCTGGAGTTTTGACCCACCATTCCCTTGATCGGTCCTGCATCCATAGCTTAATGGATGCACTCCTGAGGCATCTTGAGACACCACAGAACGGCTCCGGCCCGATAAGTGCTCTCATTGAACCCTCCCGGGCCAGGCGGTCCGCCGCCTCATTGCCTCTGTAACCCGAGTGCCCAGGTACCCAAACCAGGAAGACCTTATTATGGCTACTAATTTCCCTGAGTGCACCTAGGCAGTCCCACACCAGCCTTGAGCTGATCTCCCACGAGTCAATTGCCCGCAGAGCAGCCTGGCTATCCGAATAAATGACGACTCTGGAGTTATACACTCCCCGTCTTCTTATTTCGGCGGCGCAGATAATAATCGCGACTAGCTCCGCCTGAAAGACCGTAGCTAGCCTTCCCAGGCTCACCGAGATATTACATCTCGGAGTGAGCCCCGTACACGCCGGCTCCCACTCCATCTTCCATCTTGGACCCGTCCGTGTACCACATAGATTCGCCTGTAACCGGCGGCCCATTCTTCCATGCCCCTCTGTCTAATATCAGGACTTTGAAGGGTTTTTGGAAGTCATACCTAGGAGTCATTATGTCCGTAGTCAGGCCCAAGATCGGGTCCGCCTCCAGCTCCTCCCATAGGTCTTGGTACTTCCCAATATGCCTGGGATAAATAGGCGCTTGTCCCTGTTGTAGTTGTGCCACAACTGCTCTTGCAACGCCTTGGACGTAAATGTGGAGTGGTGGAAGGTTTTGCAGGACCTCCAAGGGCGCAGTGGGGGTAGTCATCATAGCACCCGTCGTACTCAAACGTACAATTGTATAAAATGAATTCGAAAATCCCACAGCAAAAACAATCAGCGTAAAACTTAGAGGTTTTACTTATCAGAACGATAAAAAATTATATATATATACCGCAAATTGTAAAAGCAAAGCAATGATTTAATAAAGTCATCTTCATAATAATGTTTAACCTCAAGAAGTCAATAAATTTGCCGTGATTTTTGTCAGAAACAAGAAGTTAGTTATATTTGAGCGCATCTCTACATCTGTTTATAAATGAATGGTGTTTACGCGACCTGGCCTAAAACAAACAAAAGTAATCATAAATAAGCAATCAGTCATATTCAGTAATTTAAATATCAGACATAATGATCAGATTATTGTGTTTTATTTTTCTTGGCAACTGTACGCTTGCATACAATATTGTGAAGAGATTGCGAAATCGATCCTTTTTCTCTATATTCGGATACGAATTCTGCAATAAGTTCTGGAAGAAAACAGCTATTTAATATAACATTACTTCTGAATCCCACTTCAGAATAGTAGATTATTTCACTCTTTAAACCTTCTCTTTTTACAGATTTACTTAAGTTTACACTTATTAACTTCGCTGTTTTAGCCTTAAAAAAATAAATAAATTTGGCGAAAAGTTAGCAAAAGGATGATATTAGTTTTATTTGACTGCTCCATTGCGTCCATCTTATGTATCAAGGAGATAACACGTTTTGGGGGGCGCATCAACTGTATGGTCATTAGCACCTTTGGTTTTGAAGAAAAAAAGCTGTTTAAGCGATTTTAAAATGAGCGAAGCCTCGCTGATAAATTTATATTTATATAAAAATTAATATTTTATTTGAAGATAAAGAGTTCTTCTTAAAATAAGTTGAACATGGAACTTGGATTAAAACATGGACAAAACCTATAGTGGACATGCTGACGAGATTCCTTTATACATACTACCATTTATCGCTAGGGGCAGGTTTGTTGTAGTGATTATGAGCATGGACTTGTAAATTGGGAGGTTCCTAGTTCAAGTCCCACGCAAACTGTTAAATTTATATTATTGTTTAGAAAATGTTATTGTAAAGTAAGTGCTTCCGCGGCACTCCATGACACCTACTTTGGTAGTTGGACGTTAAGCCCGCCTGAAAAAATGGCATTACTTTACTCATATCTGTGAGAGCTTCTTTTTAAAGCATACTGTGAAAGTATTCGTTTTGTGAAGCAATATCCCGACATTGAAATAGACAAATATTTCCTACCTCTTTCATTTTAAGCTTTTCAACATCAAAGCAACTCTCATAATCATTTCTTGGACCAGAAATTATCATATCCTTGAATATTCTTTATTTTATTTAAATAGTGATAAGTGAATCTTTTTCTCTGAAGAATCTAAGATGTCTAATTCATGTCTTCTCTGTACTTGATCAATTTGGTTCTTATTCTAGAAGTAATATATTTTGTCATACCTACACATTATGAATCAATTCATGTGGATTCACCTAACTACATCCTTGCCTTCGTAAATCTTTTAATCTCTGTCATAGTCACAAGACAGATATGTTTGCTTGTCTGTCTATCCGGAAAAACTCCTCCTTATTGATTTATCGTTAAAAATCATCCAAAACCGATTCTATCATATTCTGGAAATTCATCAAATATTATGTATTGTCTTTTCAGTCATTAATCAGAGAAATATTAAATAATATTCTTTACATCCGAACTCGATATATTCTCTCATTTACAGATTTTAACCCTCTAGGAGGTTTCAGAGGCTTCTTTATAATGAAACCTGTATTAGAATTCATCCATTGGAGAACAATTACTATCTTAATTGGTGACATTAAAACTTCTCAATTGTTTTATAATGTTTTATCTCTAGACGTTTCGACATTATCAGACTGCCTCAATATATACTTCAATGTGTTAGAAGATCAATAAAATTCTTCGTTATTATAAGATTCTTATATCTAACTTAACAAAATATCATCTATTCTTTTATTTTAAGACAATTTTATCAATATTCTAATAAACTGTTGGATTATCTGTTTTAAATTTTGTTAAACCTCAAAAATATTAGACGCCTCTGGCCTCGCTTATTCTCTGAAAGATCTAGATTCTCTGTGCACCGTGGTTATGCGTTATAATAATGTTATTAGAAGGATAATGCATTTCATTGATTAGAAAAATCGAATGTGATAAATTTTCTCATTGGATTTCTCAATTTCTAATTGTCAAACAAAGTTTTTTTGCAATCAATTATTGTTCTTAATAAAAAGGTTGTACAATTGTGTAAGGCCATTTAGAAAAAAGAAAATAAAGTCAGTTTCTGAACGCTGTTTTTTGTTTAAAAATTAGTTTCAAGGACCAGCGTGTTTATAAGCATGGACCAGAGGGTTTTATTGTTAAAGTTAAAATATTCTATCGGTAAATAAAAGAAGAAAAAAATTATACAACTCTTATACTAATTATTATATTAAGGATAAAGCCCACCGGATAACCAACTAAACGAACATCAGTCGCCAGCGCAGCCGTTTTATGCTGTGCCGTGCGACGTAGAATGAATATCCGAAGTCATGGTGCAAAAAAAAAGGAATTCGCAACGTCATTATAGCATCAGGTTTAAACTATGAAATGAATATGGATATTTCAAATGTAATTTATTTAGATATAATCAGTGAATAATATTTTTTTAAGTATTTCCTCTTCGCCTAAAATTTGTTGCGCCTGTGCGTCACATACCTCGCCCACTATGCTGGCGCTTCCCTAGTAACCAGTGACTTGTTTTAAAGATCCATATGAATCATAATGGAGAAATTTAAAAAGAGATATCAGTGCGTGGGTAATTCCGGTTAAACATTTAAACAATTAAAAGTATAAACAGAAAATCGGATAGTGGACCCTAAACATTTTGAATTTTCAGTGAAACTTCTATTTCGAAATCTGACAGGAATGCAATACATTTTTTTTTACTTTTTCTAACTATTATAACAACATGATGATTTTTGTACTTTGACTTGTAGTAATTTTTGAATCATGATCAATGAAATGAATACAACTTTTTTCTGTAATCGGTGAATAATTTAACGATTATTACAATAAATTTAGTGATGAAAGTTCAACTTTCACACACAAGTAAGTTGCACACTTAATTTCTCTCACTATGTGTACTAGTAACATTATTCAACTTTATTATACCGGCATCTAGCGGCAATACGCGAAAATAAGATCAAAACCAATCCCAGATTTGAGGTTAAAATGCATTCTCAGTATTTGCACTATTTCATAAAATAAGAACCAATTTAATATGATGCAGAAAAAATCTAATATTCAACTCGTGAGCGAAGTATTTTTCTATTTGTGCAGTCAAATTCAGATCTCGAGGAGTAAAAGTTGTTTTTCACTTGTTAAATAAATAACTATTTCCTAATTGTTCGGATTCTGTTGCCTTGCATACTAAGCCTTTGATGAACTAGTAAAAGGTCTGAAGGTCATCATTGGTAGAAGATAAAATAGTTCATTTTATCCATAAGTTGATATTTAAGTCGAGTTTTGACTTACAAAGTTTAAGGATGAACATATATTAACTTTGATCAGAAACTCCCAGAACTGTTTTAGAAGTACATTATTCTGGAATATATAGATCATACATTTAAAATAATTATGCTTCAAATATCTTCTATGTTTACCTATATGATCAAAACAAATTTCTGAGGCTTATTGATTTCTTTTGTTATTGTGAAAACAAGTAATAATGCATGTTACGATAGCAGAGAATAATAATGATACAATTCTCTTATTAACTTCATTAATAGGTGAATTGTAAACGTTATCTTGTAAAACAATATCAGCTGAACCGTCGGTAAGATGCATTTTAAATTAAGTACTGCATTTCGTGACACATTTTCAAAAACGAGATTTGCCGGAAGATACATCTTTTGATTTGGAAAATATTTTGTTCATGAATGATTTCTCTCTTTCCCTCTCTTTTCCAACTCAGTGATAAAACCGATTGTAACCCAATGGATTAACTGTGTTGTACAAATTTTATTTTTACATTTATAAATTACATTTTTATTACATTGTATTTAACGTAATTTTCAAAGTGAATTTAAGAAAGTCTTTGACAGTAAATTTGTTTACAGCAGGAAAATAAAATAATAAAAGATCATGAATTAATCAGATTAGGTGTTGCAATGTTGAATTAAGATTTGATAATTTTGTCCTCTAAATATGTATTCATCATAAGCTATATTTGGGAAATTTTTAAACTGCTATATCAATGATTGTGAATTTTTTTTTTTTTACGGAGTGCTCTAGCAGGGCAAATTAATCAAATAATTTATTTTTATTGTTTAATTTTGGTTATATATTATAGGGGTTTTCTTGCACCGCCGTCTCTTTTATTATTATACATACATACTATTATTTATTTATTTTTTCTTTTTTATTCTACATTATTGAATTGTTTTCATTTCCAGATGATGCATCAATTATTATTTATGCTCATAGTATTACCGGCATTCAGCTTACAACAGTGTTTAACGCCAGATGATACAAAAATAACTACAGACCCAAATGCAAGATTAGCATTATATAAAGGAGAACAACAATTCGCTTTAAGTTTATTACAAACTATTAATGGATTAATGCCGGCTGAAAATATTTTCTTTTCACCTTTTAGTGTTTATAATGCAATGTTATTAGCATATTTTAGTGCTTCAAATCATACTGAAGCTGCATTGAAAAAAGCTTTATTCATACCTGAAACACAGGTAAGTTAGTTTATGTTTTGTTTGCTTTAACTATCCATTATTAATTTTTAAATAAATCTAAGGAAGCAATGCAGTACATTGGATGAAATATTACTTGTTCATTTGCAACCCTTAAACAGCTTTCTTGTTTGCCTCGCTCTATTAAAATCAAATGCAGTTAATACTTGTTAAAAAATGTATGTAATATTCTTCCCTAAACGTTAACTAATAAACTCCATGAAATTACTTCATATCGCTCACAATTATTATAAAATTACCAAAATCATTGGAGTAAGAAAATTTTCATTCTCTCAAATAATTTCAGTAAATTGTCATTCATAAAAAACTTTTTTCTACACTATTTGAGATTAGTCAATTTCTATTTCTTGTTTTTTTATTTATTTATGAAGGTTTAAGATAGAAAAAAAGAATTTTATTTTAGTACTTCTAAGAAATTGAATCATTTTAGTCTCGAAGATTTTTTTTTTAAATAATTTGTATTCCAAATGTTTTAACCTTAAATAGAAAATAGAAGCATTTTAGGGAAATTAGCAAATAAAGTTGAAATAAATCAAATAACTACACGGTGTTTATTCAAAGTTTACTTTAAATTTAATGAAAATTGAGACTGATGTGGCAGTAGTTTTAAATTAATTAATGGAGTTAATAAACTTGCTCGATAATCATATTTTTACTTTTATGTATATATAATGTTCTCCTTATGAAGATAATTTCAAAATAACAAATCCTGATTAATTAGAACTACTGTCTATATATATATATATATATATATCGGCATAATTTCATCTTTATATTATAATTGAATAGCTATTGATAAATTGTCCTTAAACTGAATGTTGGCCTAGTTTTATTCTATTTAGGTTGGTGCTGATAACCTTGAATTATCTTCTTAGAATGTAAATGACATTTTATCCCCTATTATCACCGTTTGTATAACTACTGCGAGTTGTAATTGTTTTGCTACAAAGTATTGTACACCTAAAATTTTTAACATAAATTTCAGATATGTCACTATAAGCATATGGGGAAGCATCCCCTTCATATTTTTTTTCTCTTGACTTGCTCCCCAAATAGTCAATCCACATGGAGCCTCGTGTATGAAACAAAACATTTTGTGTGTCTGAGCTTTATTTATATGCAGGTTCTGCTTTTTGCAAATGATAAAATCCATAGAACTTTTCTGTAACTTCAAAAGTACATATTTTTTTTTATACCATTAAGCTTCTTAAACTCATTTTTGCGCACTTGTGGGAAGGTGTCGTAATTTTTGATAGATCTTATAAACTAATAATATTTAATAAATATTTATTATTTATTCTTTGAAAAATGTTTAAATTATTTAAATAAATAAATCCAGTTTCAGTGATTTATGAATGCGTAAACATTTAAACATTCAGGGTGCTCTTCTTGTAAAGGAATAGAGGTTTAGATTATATATATATTACATATACTGTTCTATGGGATAAGCAGAAATGAGGAAACTCACAATTGAGGAAGTCAAGAGGGCATGCATCGGGAGGCTCTCCCCGGCTGTGGCAGGCTAAGACTTGTTTGGATAGTTAGGGCCGTTAAAAATCTGAAGCGTGCAGCAGTAAAAATAGGCTTCGTATGCTGACGTGTTTTCTTACAGACAGAGTCAGGGGTATCGAAGAAGCAGGGCCAAGAATGAGAATTAGCACGTGCAGATTCTGTGAGAAGATAGAGAGTCCTTCTACACCTACTAACTGTCTTGGCGCTATAAATCAGAGACAGTTTACAAGGCCTGGACATCTATCGGGAGTTCCTCCCTAGATCCTTCTCATATTCTGAGATTTCTTAGCGAACTTAACTTGGAAGGGTGACTGATTGGTTTCATCACTGCCCTAGTAAGGGAGGGGCACAATAGTCCTCTTTTGGCCGCAGCGCACATTACCCCAAATTAATTTTTAAAAAAAGGATGGGTTAGATTTTTGTTTTAGCATTTATCTTCCATCCTTCTTTATTAAGTACACCAAAATTTGAATTTCAACAGCAACATAAAATAAACAAAAAATATAATAAAAAAAATGTATATTTCATTTAAATATAAAATATCTATATATTTATATATATTCATATTTATATATGAATATATATACACATATTCATATTTATATATAAACTACGTTTTCTACAAGAAATTCTCTCTCAAATTGTAACGTTACTCAATCCTAGATATTATAACATATTATTTCAAGTGTCTGAAGATAACATTAATTCTACCCTAATTTCCTACTTATAAATTTTGTTTGAATTTTTTTTTACAGGATAAATTGAGCACAATGCAAGCTTACAGACTGGAAAAATATTTCCAAAAAATGAGGGCATACAATGGATCAGCCAGTTATGAGTTATCCAGTGCTAATCGCTTGTTTGTATCGCCACAACAGTCTGTACGAGAATGTATGAAATTATTGTTTGATGATGAAATTACTGTAACAGATTTTGCTAAAGATCCAGCTGCTGCTACCGAACAAATTAATAAATGGGTTGCTGATCAAACTAAAAATCAAATCAAAGATTTGCTTCATGAAGGCCAGCTAACTACACTTACACAGTTGGTTTTGGTTAGTATTAGTTTAATTTTATATTTTATTATTTCATTCAAAAAACCTTGAATTGTAAATTTTAAATATTTTTAAATAATTTCATTCAAAACAATTGTAAGATTTCTCTTTTTTCTAGGCAAATGCTGCATATTTCAAAGGGTTATGGAAGAACAAATTCCAACCAGAATCGACAAGAAAGGAAGTCTTCTACATTTCAGGATCACAAAATGCATTCGTGACCATGATGAGGCAGAAATCTACATTTAATCACTGTAAGTAAATAATTTCAAGTTAATGAATGCACAAAAACGAAAGTCATGATTTGTGTATCTATAAACTCGAAAGATACGTTACAATACAAGAACATATAAGCTTTATATACATACTATATATATTCTGCTATTCACTAATCTTGAGCAGTCTGCTAACATATTTCCGACCGAAGAATAGAATAATGAATAAATGATAGAAAACTTAGATGAAGGCGTCATGTTGTATGATTTCATTAATAGAATTCTCATCGATCATGACTTTCTATCTTGCTTATCAATAACTTGTTTTTCATTAAATTAGAAAGTTCTATATATCGTTGCTTTAATTATTTAATTAATTGCAGTGGTGAGTGAAAAACTTGGAGCTCACATTCTCGAATTGCCATATAAAGGCGAAGATGTTTCCATGTATATCTTATTGCCGCCATTTGCAAGTCCAAATGGTATTACAAACATACTGAAACGTCTTACGTTGGATAAATTCCAAGAGGTAGCCTCTGAAGATTTCATGGTTCCTAGAGCTGTTGATGTGTCCGTACCTAAATTTACCATTGAAAAGGAACTAGAAATGACACCAGTAAGTAAAAAAAAAAAAAAAAGTTGTTCACATAAATTTCCGTAAATACATAATATAAAAAACATTAATTTAATTAGAAAATTAGTCTGATATTCATCTTATTGTATTCTAGCATATTACTTCAAAAAAATAATAAATATTAAGCAAAGATAGATTTTCTAATTTTGCCATAATTCAGGCAGGTCCCAATTTATTATGGCCATGGGAACTTATGCCTACTTTTTAAATTATTTTTTCTCTAAAGTATTATAGAATTTACTTTCAATGTGCAGTAAAATATCAATTTAGCTGTAATTTTTTGTAACATTCTTTTTTGATACTTTTTCTCTGAGAAAATTTAAAATAAGACCAAACAGCCCAATTATTGAAAATATCCGTTACAGGAATATGTTATGTATTACATTCAAAGTACTCAATCGGAAGTTTATGTAGGTATTTGCTTATTGCACTTCTGTTAATATTTTTTTTTACTTAATTCAAAGTGCAAGTAATCCATGATGCTAAATACTGAACAATCTTGATCAAATATAAGCACTAAGTGCTAGTCTAGATAAAGATAGCAAATTCTATTGCTTAGTTCTGCAACCTATCTATCTATTCATTGTGTTTGAGACTTTATTCTGCTTAGCTTGATTCCTTTTTTTCCAACTGAAAAAAAAAAATCACTTCAAATTCTATAACTCTACTGTTTTAACAGACTTCCAGCACAAGTCTGTTGAAATAAGCCATTCTGGGAAGGAATTCTTTCTGCTGTATAGAACGAAGCTCGCTCTCCCTACCTTTTTTGGTACTAAAATTATTATAATTGCGCTTCAATCGATATTCCAAGAATATGATATGTATATGAGTTGTTACCACAAATATGTATATATATGATTGATTACACTAATATTTCATCAAACATTCGCCAATCTTCAAAGTTATTTTTTATTAAAGAAATTAATTATCAAAGAAAAATACTATTTTAATTATAAAGAAAATTCCAGTTTATTTTATAATGAAGGAAGAAGGCTGAGATGAGAAATCTTAGCCATTTCCCATTACTTCAGATCAACCCCAGTTGTCAACCTACAGCTCCTGCCTTGCGAAACTCTCGATAGGAGGATTTACACTTATTCTATATTAGGATGCTGTAATATGCAAGAAAATCTGCTTTGTTTAAATATTCACTTTTTTGATCCCTTCGAACTTAGTCGTATCAGATTTTGTTCTTGCCGAATCTTTAACGTTTAACGTCATTATTTGCGATCGGCATCGGCAACGGCACTAAGCCCGAAAGAAATGGCCCTACCTAAGTAAAACATAAATGCTAATGCATTTGAAAACATAAAAATTATAGATGATGGTGTGTGTATTATACAGAAATTTTATCCAAGCGTAGAACGATATATTCAGATTTTAATGCACTCATCATCCTCTCAAAAACAGCTTCTACTGGATATTAAGATATAATCATTCCCAATGGTGGCAATTGTTTTAACTTCCATCTTAAATGAAATTTGTCTACTCTTTATACTTATTTTTCTGCCTAAGACCTTCCGTAAAGATCGCCTTGTTTATTTGCCTTTTTAATGTTTGTACAATAAAGAATTGTAACACTTAACAGGAATTTGTATTAACATTTGCAGATACTTGAATCACTTGGTGTAGGCGACGTATTCAAACCAACTAGCGATCTTTCTGGACTAACGGGTAAGCCAGGACTTAGTTTAGATGAATGTGTACATAAAGCGAAAATAATGGTCGATGAAGATGGCACAACAGCAGCTGCGGCTACAGCAGTCTTCAATTTTAGATCATCAAGGCCATTAGATCCAGCACGCTTTATATGCAATCATCCATTTGTATACCTGATATTTGATAAGGTGTCACACACTATATTGTTTACTGGAATTTTCAACAAACCACCACCCCAACAGGCTACAAAGCAGTAGAAATATTGTTTTATTCAAGTAATTTTCCTTTTAAAAAAGAACTCTTAAACTTGTCGTCCAAATACGGTGTATATACCAATAATGAAGGACAAAATTATTTTTCCCTTGATTATGTCTCATATAGGGTCTCATTTTAGTAATCTACATTTTGTTGTCAGCAGATCAACATTCCCAAAAATTATGTGTACATAAATAGACTGTAAAGTAATTAGAAAATTATTATTTTTTTTTTAAACATTTTTAAGTAAATTCCCATTTGTAAGTGAAGTACCTACTACTGCATCTCTTCCAACAAAAATGACAACTGACTGACAAAACTCGCCTATGGAAGGGAGCTGCTGATTGTCTTTTATATTTAACTGCTAGTCTATTTTTAATGTAGTTTTTAAGGAAGATGGAGAATGAATGTATGTAAAAAAGCGAGATAAATTCAAATTTTATGTATATTTTTATTTTAAATTATTTGTATTTTTTTTTTTTTAATTTGTTTGTACAGCTATTGTATTTTCAATGATATATTTATATGTTAATAATAAAATTTGTTACGTAACTTAAAAAAAAAAAGAACAAACTTATTCTTTATTTAGTTTATCCATGGTTATTTTCTTCATTCATTTTTGTAATTTATTTATTTAGCTTGGCCACGGTGGGTTATATAACACAATAAGTGTTTCTGACAAGGCAGCTTATATACTCTACAATTGGTAACATTATTGAAATTAGATTGTTCAATATTTCAATTTCAGTGACTGAAAGCAAGGGTGGTTAACATTGTGGCAAACAATTGGGAATGTTTATATATTTAGAATAGCCATAACAGAAATGATTGTTCCGGGATATGAAAATCTTAATTTTACAAAAATGGTATTCTGTTAACAATATTATTTTTATTTTTTTTTGTGATGGAATAGGTATCAGCATAAGAAATGCAAAAATATTCTTTCAAATAGATTGAAATATTTGTTGAAAAAATACTTTCTTAAAGAGGCGAATCTTTCAACTGCTTGAAGTGACAAGAATTTTTGGGTCTTCTATCATGAACCAATGTTTACAATTGAATAAAACCACTAACCATTGACGCCCGCCTTTCTTATGAATCTTTCCTGGCCTAGCTAGGGGAGATCCGATAAAGATTTTCCATCGGCAGAAGAATTTACTTAGTGAAAGTGACAGAATCAGAGAAGATTTATTCCCTTCGAAAGGTGTATCCCTTTATTAAAATAGAGGCATATCTGTATGGCTTCAGTTATAATCAAAATGACGGTAATAATCTCTCGTCAACCCTTTTGTATGGGAATTTTCCCCAAAACAAAATAAAAATAAATAAAATATAATTAAGATGAAAAGCAAGAAGTTTCAATAGAAGGCAAGACTTGAGGTCTGTGAACCATTCGACCCCAGACAGTAATAAGTAATATCACACATAGGACCAAATAAATATACTAGTAGATTTCCCATTGATATTTTTACTTTTCCATCTATGAATATGAAAGTCATATTTCTGAAATTTCACCGAAAATACTCTTAATATATATCAAGTTGTCCTTCACTACCAAAGGATTGACTCGACCATTTATTCAGTCTTTCTTTCTGGCAAACTTTACTCCAATCTCCAATCCAAGAATCGTGGGTGGAGACGATGGAATCGAACCCAGCATTGAGAATACGCGAGTCTAGCTCGCTGCTCCATATGAAAAAGATAAAAAAATCACTTGAGAATCCCTACATGATATAGAAGCAGTAGTGGGTCCATGATTCGGCCCCGTAGCCTGGATTCCCTTATCTAAAAAAAATTTTTGGTTTTTGCTGTTTTATAGATAGGGTATGTTTCCAAATTACCGGGATGATCATCCTAACTACCATTCATGCCTTATCACTTCTAATCCGCACCTCTTCTTCACATTTTTTTCCTCTTCCAATACTGATCCCAAGTGCTCCTACATTTTTTCCTCATCCACTATTAAATCTTCCTTTGCTACCACCATAATATTCAGTCTTATCATAATTCATCTTCACACCCCAACTCTAGCTTCCTCACCATGAATTCTAAATCTTCTTTATCTGAATTATGACCCCCTGATCGCCCGCGAAAAATAAAATAGATCTTCATCCTCGATCTATAAATCCATACCCTTACATCAATAAAGTTTGCACTGCCCTCTCTTTCCAGGTATATTTTGAACAACCTGGGCAATAAACAGCAGTGTTTTAGACCTAGGAGCTCTCAAATTAATGGATAAATTTCTTCCTTGTTTAACACAATATACACTCTTTTCATGTATTTTCTGCATTGCTCGTTAGTTTTTCATCCATACCTATTTCACCTTGCTTGCAACACTCCTAGGGACTTCATCATAGACCTTCTCCAAATCAATGATTGCCAGTGTGAAACTATCGCGCTTCTAGTGTTTCTTATTAAATGCCGTACAATAAAGATGTCTATACATAACCTTCCCGCTCCAGATATATTCAAATATCTCGAAATCGAAAGATCGCAGAAAGTTGAACTTTTCTTGAAAGCGATTATAACTATTTCCTTTAAATTTGGAATGCTAACTGCACAAATTTTTCCAAGAAAAATATTTTAGATTTAGGTAAGGAAAGTTGAAACCTATTTTTTAGGTACTATCATTGCATCTTACACGAAGAATACAGGCAAATGCATCAACCGAAAGTGCGACTTTCTGATTTTTTTTTGTTTCGCGATTTTTACTAAAACAACTAACGATTTTCTTTAAACTTCAATTGAATCTATACACCTAAATATCTATCACTTTTCCTGGGAAACTTTATTTTTTGAGTGGTTCTAGAGAATTGTAGCATTTTAAGCTTTCCTCCCTAGTACCACTTTAATACAATAATAGTACTAATCAACTATATAGTATTAATATATATAAGAAGCATATGTAGAATTTCTAATTTGAAAGAAATCTGTTAACCAGAAGTGCGTCTTCAGAGAATAAATTTTTGAATTTTTTTGGACTTCTCTTGAAAGCGATTATAACTATTTCCTTTAAATTTGGGATGATAACTGCACAGATTTTTCACGGAAAAATAATTTAGTTAGATTTAGGTTAGGAATTTATAGCATTAAATTTCATATGCCATATAAAGTTGGATCAATGTTATTTGCCCTTCAATTATCTTTTTCTGGATTAAACATATTACCTGCAATTCTATTACCTTCCTGAGTAGGTATTTGTTCCCGAAACCCACTATAATAGTGTTAATAAAGATGATTTGTTTTATATATAATCATATTAACAGCAGTATGAGAAAAAGCGAATGTTTCGTAACGATCATTTTTCCATTATTAACTTTCTCTACTCATATGTGTACCAAAATTAAAAGTTAAAATTCAATGAGAATTAAACAAGAATAAAAATATATATATTTATTTATTTCTTATTAATCTTTATAACCTTACAATATGTTGATTATTTTGAAACCAATCACAAGTTTCTTTAATAGCCACAGAAAATGGTGTAAATTTGAAATCATTGGGCAAAATAGACCTTAATTTTGCATTACTTGCAGTCTTTTTAAACTGGCCATCAGCTTTAGTTGTATCAAAAACAATTCTGCCTTTAAATCCAAAGGCATCAGCAATCTGTCGTGCCACATCACCAATAGATAATTCACTTTCTTCATCAACTAAAATTGTGAATAAAAAATTTTAAAAAAGAGCAAAATATCTCTGAGAGGTATTTTAACAAATTTTTAAAAAAGAGCAACCTCTGAGAGTAATAATAAATGAAATTATAAAAACCTGATAAAATTATGGGTTCAACTTCGTTATACATTCTAAGAATGAATATAATCAGTTTTGCAAGATCTAGAGAATAAATAAATTGTCTTAATGGTTTTCCACTTCCCATTACAGTAAATACATCGCCATCTAAAAAAAAAAAAAAATTAAATGCACAAAGCAATAATTATTGAATTTTAGCATTTGGTAGATGCTATTTGCCACAGACAATAATGTGTAACGCGGGCAAACTACTAAACTATCTTTCCAAAAAAATTCATAGCATTAAACATTAATTCTAGCAATAAAAAACATACCTTTATTCATTACATCATATAACTTTCTTATAAGCCCTGGAATCACATGACTTTGTTGAAGATTGAAATTATCATAAGGACCAAACACATTACATGGTACAACCGAAGTATATATTTTTCCATGCTGTTCGTAATACCCTCGATTCAATACATCAAGCATTCTCTTTGCATAGCTGTAGCCAAAATTAGAAGGATGTGGTGGCCCCTTATGAATCTACAAATAAAACAAACTCGGATAATTATCAAATTATAATAATCAAACCATTATCATGTCATTTCATCATATCATTATATAATAATCAAATTCAATGGTAATGTTTTATTGCAACCGCTTTTAATATAACAATTCCATTCCAAAGAATACTCAGGAATAACCTTTTTTTTTATAACTGTATTCCTGATAAACCAATTTTTAAAAGTTGTATTAAATGTAGACAAGAAGAAAAAATTATGGGAACATACTAGAGATACACCATTTGTTGATCTGTTCCTTGAATATACGAAGGGCGTTTTGCAATGGATTTACACGTAATTGACTTCTTACAACAAATTCAATCATGTTAGTCGAACAATTTTTGATACAGTTCACTTTTGATTATTAAGGCTGTTAATTCTACAAGTTATATATACATGTTTTTTTTTTTTTGTATTGCAGAGAATAGGAACTTTAACATCATGAATTCATACCATTGTTTCGTCGAGTGGATAAGTCACTTCATCAGGAAATATGCAAGTAGATAGGCAGGATACAACTTTTTCTACACCAAATTCAAAACTGACACTCAGAACATTATCATTAATTTGCATGTTTTTTCTCTGAAAGAAATTGTAGTTTAGAAAAACATGTTTATTATTATTTATGAAAAACAAATACATTTATTAACTCACAAAAAAATCTAAATTTTGGGACATATTATAAAATAATCCTCCAACCATTGCTGCTAAATGTATCACATGAGTAGGATGGTATTTCTTAAAAATATTTCTAGTGTCTTCCAAATTACTGAAACATTGATCATGTTGGTATTTAAACACAGATAATAGAATTAGTTAAATTACCAACAAGTAATAAGCGACAATGGGGGCAGTTTATAGAATATTTACCTAAGGTCACCATCCTTTGTGCCAATAAACACCCACATTTCATCCGATTTCTTATCAGCTTCTATTACTGACTGTATAGCCTTGCCAACAAGACCAGTTCCTCCTGTGACTAAAATCACTTTCTGTCTTTCACTCATATTAAAATAATTAAAAATTCAGCTACTTTTTCACTAAAACATAAAAATTATGGAAACATTTTCAAATAAATACATTTGTAAAAGGTCCCCTACTAATAAGAGTATCAATAACAAGATTTTTCAAAAGAGTTATTATATTCAGAAATAAATAATAAAAATTAGAAATTAATCGCGGTTAAGACAATTGAATTCTCTCAGCAAACTGCATGTTATTACACTATACTAAAAACCTAAGCATTGGGCATTTTTTTTTACACTAATAGACCTGCACTTAGATATTCTGTTCCTTGGACCCTCTATAGCTCACTGCCCGGTGATGGGCAGTGCACTGAGAAGGCTCTGGGGGGTACAATAGATCTTTAGGTCGCAGTGCAATATCCTCTATAGCAATCTCATCTACTCTATACTCATAGTGTAAGATAATTAATAGATGAATTAATCAAGAGATAAACCCTAACATATCAACCAAATATTGCTAGTACATAAGTAATCAGGTCCTTGAAATCTATTCAACTAATAAGCATTTCAAATATCTTATTATAGAATAATAACATTGGTAACCGTAATAATATGGTTAATAAAAAAACCGGTTTCTTCTGAACCGAACTTCTACACATTCAAAGATATTATTATAGGTCATTAAGAAAATTATAAAAATGTTAATCAACAATCTTATTTCAATAACAGTTGTCGAAAAAACTGTATTCATATGAAGTACCTAACAAACTACTGCACTAGTAAAACTTGTTTTCAAATTCAAGCAAAAAATTACAGTAATTATACAACACTTAGGACTGACTGGTCACCCAGACAATTCTTCTCACGGGGGTTCAGCAATCCTAATCAGAAACAAATTCAAATTCTTTCCCTTGCAACAGTGTACAGAAGACTACTTACAGGCCACTTCCATTATTGTGGAATGCCAGCCAAAACCTATAGCCATCTCATCTGTTTACTGCCCTCCAAACAAAGTAATTGATTACAATAAATTCCATTTATTCTTCAATACTCTAGGTAATACATTCATAGCCGGAGGCGATTTCAATGCTAAACATCCTATGTTCGGGTGCAGGGTTAGCAATCCAAGGGGAATCCAGCTTCAACGGGTAGTCCTAGGTAATAATTATCAAGTCATAAGCCCAAATGAAGCAACGTATTGGCCAACATCAAGGAAAAAACTACCCGACCTCCTAGACTTCTTTGTTACTTCCAACATTACACAGACGAACACGACACATACTCTACACGACTTATCATCAGACCACTCTCCTGTCTTAGTAACCCTACAAATTACCCCTCTCAGACAACCTTCACCTTGTACTTTAACTCCTGGCAGAGTAAACTGACAAAGATTTACACGGATACTAGACGGTACTATCAATCTAAAAGGACAAATCAAAACACCCCAACAGTTAGATGATGCAGTAGGTGAATTTACCAAAATTATTCACAACGCTGCCTGGTCTTCCTCAACCTCTACTACACAAACGAATAATACAACTGACTACTTACCAGAGCAGATCCGAAAACTAATTACATTAAAACGACGGGCTCGAAGACAATGGCAAGCACACCGATATCCATCCGACAAGGCTAAATTCAATCACCTGAACTTCTTATTAAAACAAGAACTGACCAACTACAAAACACTAAAATTTCGGAACTATTTAAACTCACTAGCGACAGATGACAAATCACTCTGGCAGGCCACCAAAAAAATATTACACTATCCATCCCTTCCAGCACCAATTCGACAAGATGATAGCACCTGGGCTAAATCAGACAAAGAAAGGGCTCAAGCGTTTGCTAAACACTTAGCCCCAGTATTGGAACCTCACCATGATGTGCAAGACCAAAATCATATAGCTGAAATCTGCCGCAATCTCGATATTCCCTTACAAATATCTCTACCTCCTAAACATTTCACTCCTTCTGAACTAAAATTCGCTATCCATAAACTTCCTCTTCGAAAATCTTCAGGCTTCGACCTTATCACTTCAAAAATATTACGACATCTACCAAAGCAATAATTTACCTGACTTATCTCTACAATGCAATACTACGTCTTACTTACTTCCCAATAGACTGGAAATATGCTGTAATAACACTGTTTCAAAAACCTGGGAAACCTAAACATTTACCATCATCATACCCCTATTAGTCTACTTTCCCTACTTGGCAAACTGTTTGAAAAGTTATTAATAAAACGACTTAATCCCATCATTCACCATTCCCAGACACTCCCAGATCACCAGTTTGGTTTCCGCAAAAATCATTCCACTATACATCAATGTCACAGACTAACTGACGAAATAGCTTCTACTCTAGAAAACGGAGAATACTGTTCTGCAGCTTTCTTGGATGTGGCACAGGCTTTCGATAAGGTGTGTCATCAAGGACTTCTATATAAAATAAAACTATTTCTTCCTTTTACTTACTATTTATCTTACAGTCTTACTTAACTGACAGATATTTTTGCGTGAGAGAGAAGACCGTTATGTCTGACATCTATCCCATCAAGGCTGGTGTCCCCCAAGGAAGTGTACTGGGACCAATTTTATACTCATGACATACCACTTTCACAAAAAAACTCTAACGGCGACCTTTGCAGACGACACTGCCATCCTTTCACGACATGCCAACCACATTACAGCAACCACTCACTTACAAAGACATCTTGACGACATTCAGCAATGGTGTAACAAATGGAGAATCAAAATTAACAGTCTAAAATCTACCCACATGACATTCACACTACGTAAACCTACATGCCCGACAGTTTACTTCAACGACACACCGCTCCCGGATAAAACTGTTACACGTTATCTTGGACTCCACTTAGACCGCCGATTAACTTGGAACCCCCATACCAGTCTTAAAAGACAGGCTTTAAATCAGAGATTTAGACAATTACGACGATTGCTAGACGGAAAACTAAATGACAACCTCTACAACATGATACTAATTTACAAAACTATAATTCGTCCTATAAGCTGTACGGTTGTGAAGTTTGGGGTTCTACCAAACCTTCCAACCTATACAGAATACAAGCGTTCCAATCTAAACTTCTACGACACATTACTGACGCACCCTACTATGTCTCAAACCTTACACTACACAGTGATCTCAATATACCATTCGTTACAGACACAATCACAACCAAATACAAAAAGTTTCACGAAACACTATCACAACATAACAATTCTCTCATCTCCAACTTAAGCTTGCCACAGAATACAACAAGGAGACTGAAAAGGAAGTGGCCTAGGGATAACCTTCGCAACTAAACGCCCTAACAATGCCAGGAGGGTCATCGCTGGATGGATTCTCCACTCGAGTTCCTCAAGCCAACAGTATCAGCAGTGAGCAATAGCAATTATTGTTATGATGTAACAGATTTTCCTTATACAATAAATAAACTAAAAAAAAAGAAAATCTTAAAAACGGCTGTAAGGATTTGATTCAAATTTCATATTATTCTATTTACACAATGAAATATTATCGATTTTAATTGAAACTTTTGTCCAAGGAAATTTATTTTTTGGGACTTCTGGAGGAATAGCGTCATTGAACTTTCCAAAAAATTTTATTTATCTCTAGTAATAATTAGAGGTTTTACACCAAAATTAGTTTAATTAAAATTATTTGACAGTGTTGTCTGCAACGAGAGAACACTGTCCGGAGGCTGGCAGTGCACTGAGAAGGCCCCGGACGCCAATGACCATACGAGTAGATGTTGATGTGCCTTAAATTAAAAAAAATTAATAATAAATATTTTTTTCATAATATTATTTTATTGTAAAGAAACAAAATTGGTGCGTAACATTCAGACGACTTTTTTCTTACTGCGAAATCGCAAATTTTCTACACACTTATAATTCTTATTACTGTTTAAAACTGTCGGCATTTTCTGAAGAAAACATAAAATAACTGAATAACCTATTCAGTAAAGTCGCACTTCCGGTCAACCGATTTTCTTCAAACTGGGAATTTTGGCAGCTAACTCGTACATAATTCTAATTAATATTATTTAATTGACAGAATTGTATAGCACATTTGTTGAACTGAAATAGCATATTAGAGGATAAAATAACCCCAACTTTCCCCGAAATGTCCCCTTAAATGAGCTTTCCCGGTAAAATGTTTCGAATAAAAGTTGTAGCACTTTGTATGTGTAGTTGATATATCAAGTTTAAAGAAAATCCTTGGAGCCGTTTTAGAAAAAATAGCAGAAAACTGAAAACTAATTTATAATTATAATTAATATTATTAAAAATAATTTTAATTAATATTATTTAGATGATAGAATTGTGTAATCAACTGATATAGCACTTTAGAATTAGAATGATGCAGGGGGGACTAAGACCCAGGTACCGGAGCCTCCCATTGAGGCTTATTGTGCCAACCCCTCAAACCTAGTAGTGGAAGCCTCTCCTCTTCATGAGTCCAAAACCTTCCCCACCAGTCCTTCCTGGAGTACGATTTCCTCCGGTCTCAACGTGCCGAAGATCTCGTTGTTGATTGCAAAGCAATCAAACAACAGGTGAGTGGCCGTCTCCTCCTCCTCCTGACCAATCTGCACAAGGCCTACATCCACCAACCCTACCTTGTGCAGATGTTTTTTGAACCTGCCATGCCCAGTAAACAGGCCCGTTATCAGAAAAATCTGATACCTGTTTAGACCCAGGATGTATCTGGTCCTTCTTCCACACAGTTCCGGCATAACCATTTTGCCCTGCTTCGCCCCAGTACGAACTAGCACTTTAGATGGGACAATAACCCCACCTCTCCCCCAAAAATACCCTTAAAAGAATTTTTCCGGAGAAATGTTTCAAATAATATTTTTAGCTCTTTGTATGTGTAGGTGATATGCCATGTTTAAAGAAAATCATTGGAGCCGTTTTTGAGAAAATCACAAAAAACTATTTAGTAAAATGGGTTTCTCAGACCCAGAGGATACATCATTCGTGATATCTAGCACTTCAAAGGACATGACCATTTTAATGAAATGTGTCTAAAATACTACTTGAGTTCCGTCAGACCAGACGGATTCTGGTTCTGCTTTGGACACATCAACCAAAGTCCCCATATCCACTTCGTCCACGACTGTGCCTATTCAAATAGATCCTGTCGCTGTAGCATCAACAAGCTCAGTGACAAATACAGATCTCAAAAATATCACAGACGAGTCGTCCGACGAGGATCCGAAAGCCAATTCCAACGTTACATCCAACATATACAACATTATTCAACATTGGAAGAGCGCTTCAGAGTGGCAACATCGGTCGGCGGCCATGCCTGGTACGAACCTTATACAATTAAGAATAATGCCTTATCTTCTAATCAAAATTACAGAACGAACACAGAGATACAAGATGACCAAGAAATATGCGGAGATCGTCTTGAATCCAATACATTACACCCCACAGATACGGATGTTGCGCCAACTTTTTCCAGATTTCAAAAAAATTACTATAGAAGGCGCACATCTCGAAAAGAACATACCATTGCGTCGATTTATGGGTGGCTGGAAAGGCACATAATAATTCCAGACCACGATATAACAGATCAATTGCTTGCGTCACCTTTTATTACAGAGCGTGAGACTGTGTTACAATCTGCACTTTGAATCCATCGTACAATTCTATCAAAATTCAAATTAAATGAATAGATAGATCATATTAATAAAGCAGAACGCATTCATTATTATCCAGCACATAAATCCATGTTGAATATTGCTGATTCGAAGACTTTTATACATATGATTCTATCATTTCAAATGACAGATACTGTTAAAAGTCAATTTCTAAAGTTCTTATATATATACTATTAAATCATGAAACAGGTAAAATGAAGTCTATTAATTTGTGGCCCTCCAAGTATTGGTAAAACAGGGTTTGCAAATGTTATTGGAAAACTAATGATCAATACTGGATATATTGAAATTGTAATAGATATTAACAATTTCCATTCTAGGATTGCCCACGTAGAAATCTTCTAATATTTTACGAACCAAATGTAGAACCAGCCTCCTTAGAAACATTTAAACTCTTATTTGCTGGTACACCAGCAAATATAAAGTCTGAGAGCCAAAATTTAATAAACTGATCCCTTTCCACAAAATCCTGAATATAGAACACGCATTAATCGTTTCAAATGGTCATATCCTACTGATGTTCATATATCCAATTTAAATTCTGAGTTACATCCTTAAGGATTATACCATTTACTACTAAACTATGCTGATGCAGATACTGCTCCCATAATAACATCTGCTGCTATCAATAAAGAAGACTTTAATGAATCATACTCCGAAATGATGGCAACATTAGAAGATGATAACACATTAACATATGAAGACATATTATCAATTAATGAATTTGATGAAAATTTATTACAATTTGTATTAACATATTTAATATAATATTAACATTTATATTTTCTTTATCCTGGTGCAAATCCCAAAGTACTATTATTTTTTTTTTTGGCGCATCGACTGCCATGATCATTAGCGCCACCCTAATTGTCTTCCTTCACGATCTGTGGCCACTCGAGCCGGGATGGCACATATTAATCTATGTGGCTTCCACACACTACACCTTGTCTAGCAAGGTAGGGTGGAGCTCTAGATCGTCGAATGCTTTTCCACACATCCCCTCTTATATCATCAAGCTAGTCGACGAGGGGGAGTGTGGAATATTGTTTGTGCCATCCCCTAGACTACTAAAACTATTTGGAAATTTGGGCAAAACTAAAACACTTTTTTAACTATAAATTGCATTATACACATATTATTCACATAAGTAATAACATTGTTATGTAACCGATCTTAAGGAGGCTATTTATAATACAAACTAAATGAGTGGTGCAGTACTTTTAACGAAGGAACCTCGGCAATTTCCCTTTAAACCCCCACTCGTGACACTTTCGCAGGATCGCATGTCTCCAAGTTGTATCATAGGCCTTCTCGAGGTCAAAGAACACGGCCAGCACGTGCTCCCTACGCATAAATGCGTTTTGCACGTAGACCTCAAGGCGGCTCATCTGATCCAACGTGGAACGGTACCTGCGAAATCCCGCTTGATGCTGGCTGTAAAGTCCTCTCGTTTCTAACATATACACTAATCTATAATTAATTATAGATTCGAGGACCCTACTCAAGCAGGTGGTCAACGAAATAGGTCTGTAACTAGAGGGTTTACAAGGGTCTTTTCCTCCTTAAGGGATCGGTATAATGACTGCTTCCCGCCAACCATCAGGATATTGGCCGGTTTCCCATATGCTGTTGTACAACCGGAGAAGGCTTTCCTTCCCAGCTGCGTTCATGTTTTTAATCATAGCATATGGGATCCCATCCAAACCTGGAGCAGTATCTTTACATTTCTTTAAAGCATATTCTAATTCTTGTATGGTCAGCGGTTCATTATATGTTTCATCGATGGCGGTTTCAAAGTCGAGTGGCTGTTGCTCCGCGTCACCTTTTCGCCGGAGAAATTCTGCCGAGTAACCCTCTGAGCTGGACACTTGAGAAAAATGTCCAGCCAAGGCCTCAGCCACATCTACCGACTCGGTGACGACGACATCATTGATTTTTAGTATGGGTATCGACGGGGTTCTGCGACTGCCAGCAAGGGCTCTTATTTTATCCCACACCTCTTTTAGTGTTGACGATGTCGAAATCTTCGACACATATGAGGTGAGGGTTGCTTTTTTTGTTTCTTTAATTATACACCTTTCCTTAGCTCTCAGACTTTTAAATTTGATTAAATTTTCCTCCGTCGGATACCTTTTGAACTTATTTAGGGCCCGCTTTTTAGCTGCATTAGCTGCTTTACATTCCGGGGTCCACCAGGGGACAGGTGGTCTTGCAATTTTCCCGCCCATCATTGGTATAGATTCCCCGGCAGCTTCAAGTAGTGCTGCTGCAAAATTTCTTGCGTCGAGAGTGACATCCCCTGTAAAGTGTGGTGTCACTATTCTAGCGGAATAAGCGGGCCAATTTGCCTTTTTGATGTCGTATCTCCAGGGCGTTGTAAATTCTGACCTGGAGATGGAGCTCGATACTAAAATTGGGTAATGGTCACTATGAAATAGTTCCTCTAGTGTGGTCCATGCCAAATGAGCTGCAATGGTGGGTGTTGCAACACTCAGGTCGATTGCACTGAAGGTTCCTGAGTGTGCATTAAATCGTGTTCCTACACCACTGTTGAGGAGCATCATGTGAGCGTTATCTATAATCTCCTCAAGAGCTCTGCCCCGCGCATCAGTTCTGTCTGAACCCCACCAGGTATTGTGACAGTTAAAGTCACCCATCAACAACACCGGGGCAGGGAGTTGCGCGAGCAGGTTCTCCAGATCACTTCTCCGCCAGAATATATCTGGGAGGTAAATACTAACTAAAGTGATGTGCAGTGGTGTTTAGACGCACGGCCACGGCTTGTAAATTAGATTGAAGTGATAGCCGTCTGCTGGGAATATTGTCCCGAACACAGACAACCACACCACCGTGCGCCCTCTCACCAGGGGCAGGTTTCACCTCTTTACTATGTATGATGTACCCAGGGATTCGAATAAGTTGCCCCGGGCGAATCTTCGTTTCCTGGAGGCACAACCCAAATGGACGGTATTCCGCCACCATTCGACGTAACCCTTCCATATTACTAATGTAGCCACGCATGTTCCATTGAATGACAGACTCACACATAACGATGTTTAGTTGATACCACACTTGGCAGGATCTTTCCAAAACTATTTACAGAAATGGTATTTGCAGATTTAGGTATGTTTAAATATGTATTAAAAATATGTATATAATGACTTATACACTTGGATGGAATTATATAATTTTTTAAAATTGATAATGGACTAATTCTTTTATTCACTTTAGAGCTAATCTGTAGCACACTGTTTCCGAGGTTTCCCTTTAGGCCAGCCTCTTTTTCTGCTTCTCGGAGGGTGGTCGGATTGGTTTCTGCTCTCCGATTCTGAGGCATCAATATCCGTCCCCAGCAGCTGCCATTGCTGCCTCTGGGGGCGGGCGCCCTGGTTGGAAGAGGACGTTTGTCCTCCAGCAGATATAATCTGCCTCCTCCCAATCTCTACAGGACGAGGAGGAGGCAGCATCAACGTCGAAACTTTCCTCCTGGAAGAGTGTTTCGGTGGGCTCACCACCTTCCACTCTCCCTCAGAGGAAATAGTTGGTTTAGGCGGGATCAGTCCCACCTTTAGCTCACTCCCACTGATAGCGGGAGTAGTTTTTGATAGCCTTTCGGCTATCGGTGCCCCTAGAGGGGAGTTTTGTTTGGGTGGTGGGATTTCTCCCACCTTTACTATAGCCCCTTTAAGGCCAGGGAGGGGCCATATACTGGTTGCCCTGAATTATTCGAGGGAGCTGAAATAGTGTGTGCTACTGGTGGTAGGGGCGCCCTCATCTTATCAGAATATGAAAAATCTTTTGTTACATATGATTTGCTTTCAACAATTGCCCTTGCCTCATGGTAGGGCAATTGTTGAAGTGTTTTTACTTTCTGAATCTCTTTCTCTTTCACAAGAGTAGGGCACCCCGGGGATCTGGCATTGTGCTCTTCGCCACAATTTATACATATTATTGGTGGTGTGCATTCTCCCTCATGTTGAGTTTTTCCGCATTCGCATACAGCTTCGGGAGCTTTGCACTTTGCTGAAGTGTGCCCGAACCGTTGACATTTGAAGCATCTCATTGGAGATGGTATGTAGGGGCGCACTTTCAGTTTATAGAATGCGGCGTCTACAGATTGTGGCGGTTTCGGTCGGTCAAATGTGAGGACAAGAGAAGCAGTATCCACTAAGGATCCATCCTGCCTCCTTTTAATCCTCCTCACCTCTGTTACACCCTGGTCAGCCAGTCCCTCTTTTATATCATCGATGGTCCTATTAAGAAAGTCCCGACAAGTGATCACACCCTGCGATGTATTCAGTCGCTTGTGGGGACTTGTTTCTAACTCTGCATCCATGTATCTTTGCAGTTTCATAATTGATTCAACTTGAGTGTGGTTATTCGCCTCTATACAGATGGAGCCATCATTAAGTTTCCTCACACTTTTTGTTTTGCCCAAATGACTTTTTATAAATTTGAATAATTTGAAGCTGCATTCGTTGGTGAATGTACCTTCTTTCTTTTTAATAACAAAAAATCTACCCCAGTTGTCTTCATCCAGATTTAGAAATATCTTCATATGTTCTTCATTTCCAACATGGTTGCCGCCCCTGGCTTTCTTCCTCGGCGGGGAAGAGGGGTTATAGGGTTGCAGGGTTATCTGCAAGTCCGACAGTTTTTTTCCTTTCGTAGAGTCCATATCCGCGCCTTGTTCGTTGCCATTTATTCCAGTTGGTTGGGAAGTAGATGAGGTGATGGGAATGGTATTAGGTAAAGGAAGGAAAGAGGAAGATGGATTGTTTGTAATTGGGAGGGGATGGGCTGAAAGGGAAGAAGTTGGTGGGCTAGGCCCAGAAAAATTTAAATGATTATCCATATTAATCATTAATAATTCGTCGAGGTGCGTGGTCCCGCCTCCACGGACGCTCAAATGGATCCGGTTACTTTCCAGATGGACCATCACACCCCGATATAGTCAGGTGCCACGGAAGACAACGTTCCAATACCGAAGTATTGACCCGGGACCCCGTGGCCCCCTTCCTAACCCTAGGAACCCGTCTGAGGCGGAATTCTCTAGCCTTCCTGGAGTCGGGCTAACCCCCAGGTAGAGCTCTCGGGTGAAGCCGAGGCCAAAGACATGTGTTGGGATCGGACGCCCGCAGGTCGTCGTCTCCCTCAATGCCCAGGATCCCCTTTTCCACCCTAGCCCCAAAGCCTCGTGCCGGCAAGCACGAGGGAGAGATATTTATACTCCGAGCTCTCAACGAGTGCGTGTCCTTGTTCATGCAATGGGTGTGTTCGTCTGTAAAGTGTCGAGTGTTCAGGTGTAAGTGAGTGTGTGTGGTGGGGAGCTCAAGTTTACCTGTGGGTGCGCTGTACCCAAGTAGTTGCACACATCAACTACCTCTGCAGGTCCTATGTGTAGTGTGTAGTGTTAAGGGTGTCAGTATGAGTGTATATTGTAGTGTTGTTAGGCTGGGAAACCCGCAGGGACGCCTAGATCCCTGAAGAAGTGGCTAGTCTACTTCCCCCTACGGGGTCTAATCTAATCTAATTCAATCTAATCTAATTCTAGTCTAATCTAATCCTAATCTAATCTAATCCGTGAAGTGGGCTATCCAGAAGTGGGTATTTTGACGAACGTGTGTAAGCTAGGGCGCTCGGCAAAGTTCCAATAGGCCCCGATAAAACGCTGCACAAGTAGGATAAATATTGTCGAATCCGCTTTGCGGTCGCTGGATGCGGTACAATCAGGCAGGTGCATAGGATGATGGATTTTTTTTAATGTCTAAGAATATATTAAGGAAGCTGCTAGAAAACAATCCCAATCAACTATTTATAAACGAATTGTAGATCTAGAAGAAGACAATCCCATTGCTTCTCAAGTTGGAAATTGTTGCACTGTCTTTTTTTGTTTAATACTTGCATGTTTTTGTATTTTTTACTTTTTTGTTTAATATTAGTTTGTTTAAAACTAGCATGTTTTAATACTTTTTCTGTATTGTTCTGTTTTTTGTTTAATACTAGTTTGTTTTAAAACTAGTATGTTTTTTATGTTTTTTGGTTTTTTTATGTTTTAATACTTTTTCTCATTGTTCTGTTTTTTTTGTTTAATACTAGTTTGTTTTAAAACTAGTATGGTTTTATGTTTTAATACTTTTGCTGTAATTTTCTGTTTCTGTATTGTTCTGTTTTATGTATTTTTGTGTCTGTAAAGTTCTGTTTTATGTATTTGTGTGTGTGTTTGTATGTAAAAGTTCAGTTTAAGTTCTGTTTATGTATTTGTGTGTGAAGTTCTGTTTTATGTATTTGTGTGTGTGTTTGTATGTAAAAGTTCAGTTTAAGTTCTGTTTTATGTATTTTGTGTGTAAAGTTCTGTATTATGTATTTGTGTGTGTGTTTATATGTAAAAGTTCAGTTTAAGTTCTGTTTTATGTATTTATGTAAAGTTATGTTTAAGTATTAGTATTTGTGTAAAAGTTATGTTTTTGTGTATGTATGCATGGCAAATATAAAACATTTTAAAAAAGATGTTGTTTGTCAAAAATAATTACATCGACTATGTGAACTTATATTGCATCTATATGTGCAAAGTCACTTCCTTTGTTGATTTTTTTACCTTACTTTTATTAGTTTATGCAATGTTTAATATTACATCAATAATTTGACATAATGACGTTTACAGGCCACGATTCCCCCTGTCATAATTGCATCAACATTTTGCGTGTCTAAAATGGTGTCAATTGACTTGTCTATTTTTCTCCATTATGTGATAGTTTACTCATTCTTATTGCTAGTATAATGTTTAATATATTTTGTCTAAATGGTGTTAAATAATACCAAATAAATTATTATAATGAGTCATTCTTTTATTGCAAAATTTATTATAATTCTTTTATCACAAACTTGTTATAATGAGTCATTCTTTTTATCAGGCCCCAAGACGGGATGTTCTTATCTGTTTATTATTTAGCTTTGTACTTCAATGGTGATCTCATTAGTGGGGTGATTCTGTTTTATGGGCGTTTGTTAATTGATGACCTCATTTAAACATATTAGTGGGGGGTAATGTTCATTAACTCTTCAACCTAGCTAATCCGCTAGAAGAACATAGTCAAACGTACAAGTTTAGTCCTGAGTTAGCCACCTTACTACATTGCCAGGGAGTGGGGGTATGTTTTACACTTTATATATTAATGTAGATTTAGTTGCAAGTTTCTATTGCAGTTTAAACAAATATTGGTTTTTAATTGAGAAGTATTTTCATTTCAAACCTCCCAACGGTGTGCATTATGGCGATGTGGTGAAGAGCTCAATCTTTCCACCTTAGAGGTTAAATGGATTAATATATCATCCTCCACTGCCAATTAATATTCCCACATAATTTACCCCCATTTAATATTATTTTATGTCTAATATGTTGTTTTTTTTAGAGAGATGTCTAATATACTTGTTTCATTTGTACCTTATTGCCCATTGGTTTGCCCTATAACGTTTTTTTATATTATTTTGTGTCTAAGATGTTGTGTTTTTTAGAGATGCCAATTTGTTTTATTTTGACCCCATTAATTGTCTAAGATCTTGTTTAATAATGCTAAAGCATGTCCAATTTGTTTTATTTTGACCCCATTAATTGTCTAAGATGTTGTTTAATAATGCTAAAGCATGTCCAATTTGTTTTATTGTGACCCCATTAATTGCCTAAGATGTTGTTTAATAATGCTAAAGCATGTCCAATTTGTTTTATTTTCACCTACATAATTACCATTAGCTTTTAATGTCTCAATTGCCGTATATAATGATTTCTTTAATATTATTTGTGCCTAATATATAACGTTTAAACACATATGTTCTATAATTGCATCAATAGAGGTGTTTGTATAAGGTGTCATTTTATTAATATATGCTGCCCCCCCACCACCAATTAATCTTCACTCACATAATTGCCCATTAGTTTGCCATATAACGTTTTAATATATTTTATGTCTTATATTTTAACATAATTGCATCGGCATTTTGCGTGTCTAAAATGGTGTTAAATAACTTGTCTGTTTACTCTAGCATATTTATTCTAGCATTTGTACAATTAGGTTGGATTCTTTTTTTCATCTTTGTATCATATTTATTCAATATAAAACTGTCACATGTATTATAAACTTTATCGGAAATGTGTATTTAGCTAGAAAGTAATGTATAAGATATAATAAATTATGATTCCCCGACTTTATCTTATTGGATTCACTCAATTGCTATTTCTAACAAGATAAATAGCTTTTAATGCCTCAATTGCCGTATATAATGATTTCTTTAATATTATTTGTACTTAATATATAACATTTAAACATACATGTTCTATAATTATATCAATAGAGGTGTTTGTATTAGGTGTCATTTTTTTTTTTAAACATGATGTTAAATATATGCTGTCCAACCAATAGTTTAATTTTGCGTTCTTACTGTAATCACCAATATGTCTTTGGATGTTTAACAATGGTAAATAACATTTAAACACACATAGAGGTTGCAAGGTGCCATTTTTTATTGAAAATGATGTTAAATGGATTAATATAAGCTGTCCCCCACCACCAATTAATCTTCACTCTCATAATTGCCCATTAGTTTGACATATAACATTCTAATATTATTTGTGGCTAAGATGTTATACCATTTTGTTTTATATTTTCACCTCACATATTTGTCATTAGTTTATGCCTCAATTGCTATATATAATGATTATTTTGCGGTGTTTTTTTTAAATATACAATTATATTATCTCAATTAGTTTGCTATTATTTATAACGTTTTAGTTTAAAATGTAACACTAACTTAAAAGGTATGTACAATTATCTTGTTTTTACCCCCCACCAGCAGTTTATTCAATCTTATTATTTTGTATGTTTAAACTAGTGTTAAATATTTGTGTGCAGAATAATACTTTACTTATTTTCATAAAATTGCCATTAGTTCTTTACCTAAATTGGCATGATTTTAATATTTTTGTGTCTAAAATGGTGTTAGATAATGTTAAATGGAATAATAAGTTGGTTTACCCTATTCGCACATAATTACCATTAGTTTGCTATATATAATAATTTACTTTTATTTGCGCCTAAGAAAATGTTGTGTGTTTAGATATATCAATTTTCATGTTTTTAATTTCACCCTATTCTCATATAATTGTCAGTAGCTTTAATACCTCAATTGGTTCTATATATAATGATTATTTTAATATTTTTATGTGTCTATGATGTGTTTTTTAAATATACCATTTATATTATTTATACCTCAATTAGTTTGCTTTATATAATGATTTAATTTTATTTATGCCTAAGAAAATGTTGGGTTTTTCTATTTTCCCCCCCACTATTCTTACATTCTTTTTTATGTTCTAGACGTTTTACATATACCATTTTGTATTATTTTTTCGCCCTTGTTATATATAATGTTGCGTTTAAGTTATGTCATTTTGTATTATTTGAATCTAAGAAAATGCTGTGTTTTTAGATATGTCAATTTTCTCACATATTCACTAAATGCCATGTAATCGTTTGCAAGGTTTATTCAATCGCCATGGGCTATACACCAACTTAAAAGATATGTAAAATTTACCTCAGCCTTCTTAATCTTAATATTTCTGTGTTTAAAATGTTAGGTTAAGTCATTGTATCAAAAAACACTAGTTTGCTCTATATAATGATTTAATTTTATTTGCGCCTAAGAAAATGTTGTGTTTTTATTTTCCCCCACTATTCTTATATAATTACATTCTTTTTTTATGTTTAAGATGTTTTAAATATGCCAATTACCTTGCATTATTTTTTTTCATCTCACATAATTGCCATTAGCTTGATATATATAATGTTTTTTTAATATTAAAATGTTGTGTTTTAGTTATGTCAATTAATTTATATTATTTCTTTAAAATGTTGTGTTTTAGATATGTCAATTAATTTGTACTATTTCTTTAAAATGTTGTGTTTTAGTTGTGTCAATTAATTTGTATTATTTCTACCTTATTCTCACATCCATTATGTGGTATAGTGATGTTTATAGGGTACGTTTAAGCATTCATATTACCTTTTCTCACATATTCACTAAATGCCATGTAATTACATCAATAGAGGTGTTTATTCAATCGTCATGAGCTATTATTTAAAGTAACACCAACTTAAAAGATATGTAAAATTTAACTCAGCCTACCCAATCTTAATATTTCTGCATGTTTAAAATGTTAGGTTAAGTAATTGTATCAAAAAATGTTTATTTAATAGTTTGTTAGACTTCGGGTTTTTAACATACCTGTGGCGTTTATGACCTATCAATTAAGCTGTTTATTTTTTTCCAACACAAAGATGTGACTCACACGTTGTTTATATATGTTATAAATTGTTTTCGTAATTACATTAATATTTTGTGTGGGAGTTTTTATTACCTTATTCAATCATTATTAGTTTTTAACTCAATGCTATTATATATAACGTTTTAGTTTAAAATGTAACACCAACTTAAAAGATATGTAAAATTAACTGTTTATTTTTACCCCCCACCATAATCACCAATGTCTTAAGGTGTTTTAAATAAACCAATTGTTTTGCTTCTAATATATATGACATTTAAACACACATGTTCTATAATTATATCAATAGAGGTGTTTGTATAAGGTGTCATTTTTTTGAAACATGATGTTAAATAGATTAATATATGCCGTCCCCCACCACCAATTAATATTCTCACATAATTACATTCTTTTTTATGTTTAAGACGTTTTACTTCTAATATATATAACATTTAAACACACATAGAGGTTGCAAGGTGTCATTTTATTGAAAATGATGTTAATATATGCTGCCCAACCAATAGTTTACTTTGTGTTCTTACTGTAATCGCAAATGTCTTAAGATGTTTCATTTTTCGCCTCACATATTTGTCATTAGTTTATACCTCAATTGCTATATATAATGATTATTTTGCTGTTTTTTTTAAATATACCATTTGTATTATCTCAATAAGTTTGCTATTTATAATGAATATTGTGTTTTTAGATATGGCAATTTTTACTTGTTTTACCTTATGTCATATAATTACATTCTTTTTTTTATTTTTATGTCTTAAGATGTTTTGAATAAACCATTTGTTTTACTTATACCTCAATTAGTTTGCTATATATAATGAATATTGTGTTTTCAGGTATGTCAATTTTTACTTGTTTTACCTTATTGTCATGTAATTACATTCTTTTTTTTATTTCTATGTCTTAAGTTGTTTTAAATAAACCATTTGTTTTACTTATACCTCAATTAGTTTGCTATATATAATGAATATTGTGTTTTTAGATATGTCAATTTTTACTTTTTTTATTGCCACATATTCGCCATTAGTTTGCAACTGTTTTAACATTTTTATGCCTTAAGATGAATAATAAATACATTAATATGTCAATTTTTGTTTTATTTTCACCCACATAGTTTGCTTGTTGTTTTGTAACTTATTTATGTCTTAAGATGTTGTCTAATAATAATAAATACATTAATATGCCATATTGTATTATTTTTTTTTTCACCCCTTACCCATATAACGTTCTAATATTGTTTGTGTCTAACATGTTATTCACTAAATGCCATGTAATTACATCAATAGAGGTGTTTATTCAATCACCATGAGCTATACACCAACTTAAAAGGTATGTAAAATTTACCTCAGCCTATGTATGTTTAAAATGTTAGGTTAAGTAATTGCATCAAAGGAGTTATTTATTAAAGATATGTTAATATATTTGGTTTGTTAGACTTACATACCTGCGGCGTTTATGATATATCAATTAGGTTGTTTTTTTTTACCTTATTCCAACACAAAGAATCACCATTACGTGACTCACACTCAATCTATGCTATTAATATTTTGGTGGAAGGGATTACAGATATGTTAATTAACTTGTCTCCTTATTCTAGTTTTTAACTTAATTAGTTTGCTATATAATGTTTTTTGAATGTTGTGTTTTAGATATGCCACATATTCACCATTAGTTTGCTTGTTGTTTTGCAACTTATTTATTTTTTGTCTCCCACCCACATTGGTAATAATGTTTATTGTGTAGATATATCAATTACATAATCACCATTTCAATTGTCTATCAATTATTAAAAGATATGTTAAAAATGCCCTATAATTGTTGTTAACTAATGTGAAATAATAAAAAAGATATGTTCCCAAGGGTCACATACTTATATATGATAATTTACTACTATGAACTAAGTGGCCGCTTGGTCTAGTGGTTTGCATCACCGACTTCTAACCCAACAATTAAGGTTCGATTCCAGGTTAAACAACTTTTTTATTTCATTTTATTTAATTATTTATAATTTATTTATATTTATAATTTAATATATAATTTATTTGTAATTTAATCGTCTTCGAATTGAATGATGTGATGACGTCATCTTTAAATTAGGCTCATTGATTTGGATGAGTTCTTAAATTTAAGCCATCGGTTTGGGTGATGACGTCAGAGAGATCATAGCCCCTGTGCCAGAATGCCCCAATGTACCCTACTAACGCAAACCGGAGTCTATGAAACACTCACACAACCTTCTTATACTGCATTTTCTATGATTTCGAATTTTTCACATGTTCACATTGTGTCAACAAATTGAAGTGGCTGAACGTTAGAGGAAAGCTAAAGTCACAGTTGCGCCCATTACTGCCTAAATTCAATGTTCACGAAAAAATGCTATTTCTAGAAAAATATCAACAAAAATATTAAATTTGAAAGTCTTGCAACTTGAACGGTTGCCAAATTGAAATGTTACGATCTATAAATTTTTCTGAAAGATCTATTATTTTAATTAAATATTATATCGCCTTAAATTCTACCAGTTGGTGGAATCTTATTTATTTATGATGGAATCTTATCTCAGCAAACATCATATATTCAAGTTCTTCTGATGTTTCTTTTCAACCCACACTATCAGGGCCAGATCGTCTGCAAACTTCCAGGGCGGCTGGTTACATCCAGTTTCCGAGTTCCTCGATCTTAATCTCTTACTCCCATTGTGATACATACCTAAACGATATAAAATTTTGCGCTGCCGGTGACTTTTTCTAGTAAGAGAAGTATTGCGATCGTGCCAGATTTTCGAAATTGGCTTTTCACCGGAAATACATGCTTTGAGGACCCTTGAGAACGAAAAAACTTGTTTTAGCGAATAGTCTCTATGTTTGTGTGGGTGTGGGTGTGTGTTAACACAATATCTCAAAAACGAAAAATCACAGGACGCTTGATGTTGGTGTTCCTCCTCTGATACGCAGCTTTCGGGCAAAATCCATCAACTTGAAGTATGACTTTACTGAATTTTGTTCCTTCAGTTTTCCTCGATTTTCTTAAAAATGGCTCCAGCTATTTTCTTTTAATACTTGCATAATCATCTCTAAATTTTATTGAAACATTTTCCCCAAAAATTGATTTTTATGGGGGGACTGAGGGAACACTAGCTTTTCTTTAAAGTACCACTTCATGATTTTACCACACTACATAATATTAATACACCTGGCAAGTATTGAAAGAATTACAAATTTGAAGGGAAGCGGTTAATCGGAAGTGGGACTTTACAGAAAAGGTTTTTTAGATTTGTTGGAAT
>JAAEAF010013880.1:0-46090 GCA_011037195.1 Triatoma infestans
AAACAAGCTCCAAGTGAATACATTTAGTTGTGAAACAAATAAATAAACATATATACGCTTTAGTTGTTCTGCTTCCCCTATCCATACTTGTTTTCAACAGGTAAGGACCTGCGTAATCTATGCCTACAGAATGAAATGGGTACATAGGTAAAGTACGTTCTAATGGAAGATTGCCCATTAATTGTTGGCAGGTTTGATTCTAAATTTCTGGCAAATTAAACAACCTTTAACCGTTTGTTTAGCTAAGTTCTTTCCCCCAGTTGGCCAGAATTTCTCTCTAACTGTACCAAGTAGTAATTTAGGTCTAGCATGGTATAAATGATTATGTTCATTTTTCATAATTAGTTTAGTTAAATGACTTCCTTTAGGTCAGAGTATAGGATGTCTTTTATCATAATTGAACCTAGATAATGCCAATCTGCCTCCCACTCTCAATAAACACTGTTCATCTAAAAATGGGGAAAGACTAAGGATTGAACTTTTATTATTTAAGGATTTACTATTTTTTAAGCATTTTAGCTCATCGGCAAAGTATATTTCCTGCTCTGATTGAATTAATTATTTTAAAGCTTCATTTATCTCTTTGGGGCTCAAAGTACATTTAGTATTAGCCTCGAATGTAGGTTTTACTTTATTACGACAATTCCTAATGAATCTCAAACAATACGCGGTGACTCTAGTTAATCTATGAAGAGACGGATAATTTTCAATTAATAAGGTTCTAGAATTACCGGTATTCACAAAGGTTTTAGTTGCCCGTTCTTCATGTGCCGGAAATCCCACATTTAAGTCAATTTCTGAATGCAAATATGATGTAATATCGTGTTGTAGCCAAGAAGGTCCTTTCCACCATAGGGCATTATCTATGAGTTTGCTGGGAAATACTCCGCGAGTAATCAAATCAGCAGGGTTACTTTTAGTACTGATATGATACCAATTCTCTTTACTTGTTTGCCGTTGTATTTCAGACACACGGTTAGCAATGTATGTTTTCCATCTAGACGACAAGATTTTATCCAACTGAGTGCTACAGTGGATTCGCTCCAAAAATATTCCTGATCTATTTTAATATTTAAAAGTGCCTTAAATTTTACTGCTAGTTGTGCTGCAAGTACAGCTGAATTAAGTTCTAGTCGCGGAAGAGTCAATTGTTTAATAGGTGCAACTCTAGATTTTGCTGCTATGAGTGCTACCATTATTTCTTATTAAAGGTTCTTAAATAAAGGCAAGTACCGTAGGCACGCTCAGAGGCGTCACAAAACGCATGAAGTTCAATGCGCGTAGGACGCGGCCACATTGAATGTCTTTTAATACGTATTTTGTTAACATTGTCTAATTCTTTTCTAAAATCTATCCACTGTGTGTGTAACGAAATAGAAAGTGATTCATCCCAACCTAATTGTTCTTGCCAAAGCTTCTGAAGTATTAATTTCGGAATAATTTATTATAATCGGTGCTAGTAAACCTAGAGGATCAAATAATCTGGCGGTTCAGCTAGTACTGAGCGTTTAGTAATTTGTTCATTAATCTAAGGGTTTCACAGAGCAGGTGAATAAATCTTTTTGGGGGTCCCAATAAATACCCAAGGTTTTATTTTCATTGTAATTAAAATCAATATTGTTGCTAATAGATTGGCTGTCTCTTAATGATGGAATATTACTATTAAATTTACGTAGATTAAAGCCGTATACTTGCAATAACATAATTAAAGTGGATTTTATAGTTAATAAATCTTGCACTTCGTTGGAACCAGTGATTAGATCATCCATGTAAAAGTCCCGTTGAATAATTTGTGCTTCTGTAGGATAAGTGGCTTCGTTTTTCTTGGGCGATTTGTCTTAATGACCGCATAGCCAAAAATGGAGCTGAGGCAGTGCCATGGCTGAGGTATTGGGTGTATAAATACGTAACGATTCATGAGGGTCATCTCGCCATAAAATTTGTTGATATTTTCGATCTCTGGATGAACCCAAAAGTAGGGTAGAAATGTTACAACTGGCGCAACCCCTTCGTCCCCCGCCTACAAAATTCGCTGGATAGGAGGGTGTTCTTCAGCCCTTCCTCAGCTCACCGTAGCTAAGGCGATGGGGAGTGTGGTGTAGTGGGTATATAGCTGTCTCAACATTCCCTATATCTTCATCTCTCTCACTAGCGTTAGCCCCCCTGTTCATCTATAGCCCACGCTCTCTATAGTTTGTAATTATAATATTAATAAACAATAAATAAATATTATAAATAAAACTTAATAATATTTGTGTAATCAAATACAAAATTTGTCATTTAGCTGTCTTATACTCTAGTCGTTACCCTTTGAGGTCACCAGCACTATTGTATTTGTTTTTTTTTTTTCTTAAACATATATGTCATCTGTTTTATATATATATACGCTTCAACTACTGCACACATTCACGTACCTTAAGTAACAATCCAAGAAATAAAATAAAATAATGTATGTATGTATCTTTATTGCACATAGCAAGTATGTAAAAGTTGTAGCAAGGAGTTTGGCTTAAAAAAAAAAAAAAAAAAAAGTACTACTGATTTGAAAACAAACTGAGATATTTTACAAAATTTTAACCACTGAGATATTTTCCTTTTTAACACAGATTATCACTCCCTCACTAGCTCTGTCTTTATTAAAGCTCTTTAATTAAATTAAATTATCTATAATTTTATAAAATTAGTAAAACGTAATAATAATTTTTTTAAGTGGGGATTTCTATATAACAACAGATCACCTTAATGCTGTATTCACTTAGTGTGTACAATGGCAGATCAGTGGAATGAGATTAAAGTTAGTGAAAACTATAGGAAGTTTATTACAGCATTACCAGGCATCACTTTAACCAACATGGATTTAGCAATGACATATATCGATATAGATTCTAACTTGAAAGAATTAGAAGAACTATCAAGATCTTTTTTTATAAAAACCACTAATGGACACTATGAAAACTGCGAATGGTGTAATCCCAAAATTGCGATGAAAGCTGATACCTGTGTGTGTGACAGAATAGGTTGGATATCGCACTATATTCATTGCGCCTTAAACTATTTGTTCGTTGAAAAAGAGGGGTAATCGATGTAATAGCATCTTTTAGATAACTTATTTTCTCATTCGTGAACATGTCTACTTACATTGGATTACAACTTACAAGTTTCTCTTTGAATACTAGCAACACTAAGCTAGTGGTGCTAGGTTTGTCAGAATTAGGTGAACCTTTGATAGCTTTGAAATCACAAAAGAAGGTGATCTTATCTATCTGACTGAAGAAAAATGGAATATGCTGCAAAATAGTAAGAAAATTTGTAATAATTTCTTTAGCAAGAAAAACAAACTCTCTACTAGTGAAATTCAATTGCTGAATTCAACAATATTCTTTGAAAAATTTTCTAGAAAAAGTATGGTGATTCAAGGAAAAGCATCTTGGCTCGAAGAACTTCTGAAATATAATCCTCCTAAGTTCAGTTTATTTAGAAATGAATTTATCAAGTTAATGAGTTTATTCGAAAATATTAACAGACAATTTAGTTTTCTAAATAATCTATGTAAACCACTAGTTTTAAATTTTTATAAAGAAAATGTAACAAGTGATAAATAAATATAATTTTATAAACAATTAAATGTTTATTTTTTTATTGCATTTATCCAAGAAGGTTTATTTTACTTTATTTATCTGGAATCAATTCTTTATACATTTTATGGTACATGTTGCATGTGACATGCAAATACGTGTGTATATCATCAGACTACTCTACGTGGGACTAAACTTCATTTTTTACTATTTTCTTCTCCAAGTAGTAAAGGAAGAAATGTGTAGGTTTTATCAAAGTAATTTCTTTGCCTATATTCTTCTACATGACAAATAAGAAGAAATGAGTAGGTTTTATCAAAATAATTATCGTTGTATATGCTTTCCTTCACCATGGTCAGCACACTCACTTATAGTGTAAACAAAAAAAGAACAAAAAACAAAACAAGTACTAAGATTTCTAGCTCTGAATGTAGGACTATAGAAAAGATATATAAACAGTGAATTTACTCTTGCTAGTTATTACTATTAAGTTTTGTTCTATTTGGTAAGAAACGGGGGTCGCTGTGGGTTTAGAAATGTATATATAGAGTGAAATATAAACGGGGGTCGCTGTGGGTTTAGAAATGTATATATAGAGTGAAATATATCTTGCTAGTTAAGTTTTGCTTTATCAGCTAGAGAAGGCTTACCTTCTCACACAACAGTGAGTAACATTTAATGATTTGTACGTTTTTTTTTTTGTTTATTTATATTTAATTGCTATGAAAAACTGATCTAAATATTATCCTATACTTTTCTTATTTATTATTTATAGATGTCCGATTTTAAAGAAGTTTTAAATAAAGTAGGCAGTTACAAAACAGAATATAAATCTATTAGAAACCTTGAGGAACATAAAATCTATTACATAAAATATTTTGAGAAAACAAACACTAAGTACGGGCCAGCCGTTAAGGTAACTTTGCAGACAGATAGCACTAATCATTTTTATAAATGTTACTTGCCAAAAGTGTTCAATGATGTTATTGAAGATGAACTTATAACTAACTATAAAGAGTTAAGCGTTGGACTTATTTATAAAGGGTTAAACCCAGATAAATCTTTCAAGATAGAATTTATTTAAATTTTTTAGACTGCACTTTAAAAAATAATGGCTAAATAATAGTTTATTAACATGCCTGTACTTAACAGTAATCTCAGTAGTCAACTTGATGAAGTACCGTACACTAGGTACATTTGTATTCGATCATCATATATAACAACAACTTATTCCACTGTAAGCCATAATTATGACATAGATAATTTATTCGAGGATGAGTCAATCTAATTCTGTTTGGAGTGTGCTCTTCTTGTAATTGATCAGAACCTTTTACCGGGAAGGAACGTTGTGTTCTGTAAAGAGCACAAAGTAATTTTACGAAGAAATAAAGATCTGCACAGGGGGAAAAACAAGTGTTTAAAACATTTATTTGAATACCAACCTGTTGTACGTTGTAATAGTTGCGCTAAGGCGATTCGACATTTCTATTAGACACCAATTTAATAAAATATGGACAATTTAACTTGTAGAAATTGTGGACAGCGCTTCTCTATAACAGCGAATAAGAAACAACATCAAATTACTTGTAAAGAACAGTTTGCTGGAATCTGTTCAAAATGTGGACACCATTTTTACAATTTACACAGTTTATTAAGACATGAAGAATTCTGTATGAGTGAACCTCCTATAAAGAAAAGAAAACTAGAACCTAAAGTAGGAGAACTTCTAGCTCAACTAGAGGATGATGAGGGACTTCTCCTGTATGAAACAGGATTTGGTAATCGCTTAAAGTCATTTTTTATTCGCAGTGATAATAACTTTGATCTTCCACAGTTTCTTTCCTCAGTAAAAGATAAACTTATTTATCTCTTACAAAGAGAAATTCAAGAGCATAATGCAATTAAATTTAATTTATTTGTAGACTGTGTTTTAATAAATCAGGAGAGATTCTAGAAGCAGCAGTTAAAACAAAAAATACACAAGTCTTTCAGGAGTCAAATATTTCAGAGATACTCGATAAAGCTTTTCTGAAATTGGAAAAAGAATTGCAAGAAAGTCAATTAAAAAACAGTGGTTGGACATTATTAGCAATAGACGGTATTAGAACAAAAATAAATAAACATAATCCTCTTCGAGGAAGTACTTACATACCATTACCACCTAAAATAGCTAGTAGAAAAGCATGTATTAATGTGAAGAACTATGACAATAAATGCTTTCAATATTCTGTTCTTGCCAAATTCGTCACAAAAGATGCACAGAGAGTGAGTAAATACAACAGTCTACTCGATAAGTATAATTTTTCTTGCATTTCTTTTCCTACTCCACTTCATCAGATAAAAAAATTTGAAAAATTTAACAATATTTCAATAAATGTCTTTGGAATAAATAATAATCAGCAAGTACATCCTTTGAAAGTAAATAAAAATCCACTAAATGACCATAGAGACTTGTTATTAATTAATAATGATAAAGGTACACAGCACTATGTTTACATACAGAATTTTTAACGTCTTGTTCATAATCAATTATCAAGTAATCGTAGAAGTATAATTATTTGCAAGCGTTGCTTTACACACGTTTATGTACATAATAGAGGAGAAGAAAGAATGGCCAAACACATGGAACTTTGTAATAAAAATAAACCAGCAAAAATAGAATTACCCACAGATAAAACCCATGTAAAATTTGAGAATGTAAAACGAGGAATACGTATTAATTTCGTTCTTTATGCGGATTTTGAATCAATACTTCATCCTATAAAGAAAGGAGATGCTATCAAGAAAAATGTCTCTACTCCTTTTCAGAAACATGAAAGGAGTTTTTGTGCTTATATCAAACACACGGATGATATGAAAGAAATCTGTAATAATCTCCCAAAAAAACCTTATATATATAGGGGAAAAAATGCACCAGCAGAATTTATGAAATTTATCAAGAGCATAGCTGAAGAAGTAACAAAAATTTATTCTTTAAAAACTCCCATGATTCCTTTGAGTGAAAATGAGAAATGTGAATTCAAAGCTGCAACAATTTGTTATATGTGCAATCAATTATTTAGCGAAAATGATAGGAAAGTACGCGATCATTGTCACATTACCGGGAAATTCAGAGGTGCTGCTCATAATAACTGTAACTTAAGATACAAGGTACCAACAGTATTACCCGTTCTAATTCACAATTTAAGTGGCTACGATTCTCACTATATTGTAAAAGAGCTTGGTTACGATAAGAAAAGAATACATGTAATACCTCATACTGAAGAAAAATACATTTCATTTTCTAAAACAATTAATGAAAAACTTACTGTTCGATTTTTGGACACATTCAGATTTATGCCCACTAGTTTAGATAATTTAGTAAAAAACTTACCACAATTGATTGAGGTAAACAAATTTTATAATTCTAATCAACTTAAACTTGTAACTAGAAAGGGTGTGTTCCCATATGATTATGTCACAACCTGGGATAAATTAGAAACTGCATATTTACCATTAAAAGAAGATTTTTACAACAGACTTGCCGGAACATCTATATCAGACGAAGATTACCAGCATGTACAAAGAGTATGGACAATGTTTAACTGTAAAACATTGGGCGATTATAGCGATCATTACTTGCAATTGGACACTTTATTACTTGCCAATTGTTTTGAACATTTTCGTACCATCACTTTAAAGACTCATCAGCTTGATTCTTGCCATTATTATACCCTTTCTGGCCTAGCTTGGGACGCAATGCTTAAATTCACGGGTGTGGAGCTCGAATTACTCCAAGATTATCAGATGGTCTTAATGGTCCAAAATGCTATTAGAGGAGGCATGACACAACTTTATCACAGATATTGCAAAGCAAACAATCAGTACCTCCCAGACTACAGTCCAAATTTAGAAAATACATTTATTAGTTACCAAGACTGTAACAATTTATATGGTTTCTCCATGACAAAATGTTTACCTTACGGAGAATTTTCATGGATATCTTCGGAAGAGTTCAATTTAGATAGTACTGATGATAATGGTGAGTATGGATATATTCTAGAAGTGGACGTCACATACCCAAAGAAATTACATAAATTGCACAATTTTTTACCTTTCCTTCCTGAAAATTTGGAAATAAACAAGCAAAGAAAACTAATTCTAAATTTAAATGATAAATACAATTACATAGTGCATTATGTTACGCTAAAGCAAGCGTTGAAACATGGACTGCAATTACAGAAGATACACCGGATCTTAAAATTTCGACAATCTAACTGGTTAAAAAGCTACATAGATTACAATTCTACGTTCCGCGCATCAGCTACTAACGCATTTGACAAAGATCTGTATAAACTATATAATAATTCTGTATATGGTAAAACAATGGAAAATATAAGAAATAGAAAAAATATTAAATTGGTATGTGATAATAAACAACTTGAAAAACTTATCGCTAAACCATCATTTCTTGATCGAACCATATATTCTGAAAATTTAGCTGCTGTACATAGGAGAAAAACTGTAATCAAGTTTGATAAACCAATTTATGTTGGAATGTCAATTTTAGATTTGTCAAAGAATGTAATGTATGAATATCATTATGATATCATGTTACCAAAATATGGACTGGACAATTTAACTCTTGCATACACTGATACAGATACTTTTATATACCATATTAAAACCAATGACCTTTATCAAGATATAAAAATTATGTTGGAATATTTAGACACATCCGATTATCCTATCACTCATCCTTGTTACTCAGTAGCAAACAAAAAAGTACTCGGCAAATTCAAAGATGAAGCTTGTGGGAGAATAATAACAGAATTTGTAGGTCTTCGGTCTAAAATGTATGCCATACTTATTGAAGGGGAGGAAGTAAAGAAAGCAAAAGGTATTCAAAAATCTGCTCTAAGAAAACATATTCAATTCAAAGATTATATTGAATGCCTTAATAAAAATTCACAATTAGAACTATAGTGAACTGTACTCAATCCAAACACCATCAGTTAACTACTGTTGAAATAAATAAATTATCACTGTCGCCATATGATGATAAAGGAATAATTCAGTCTAATGGAATCAATACAAAAGCAATTGGGTATAAAGAATAATTTTTTATTAAATGTTTTAATGTAAGCTAGAAATCAAAAGTGCAGTCTTTTACCGTTTACAACATTGTAGACAATTTTTCTTTACATATTATTTGAGAAGAATTTATGTATTTGTAACTTAGAAATAAAAGTACAGTCTTTTTACAGTAAGGAATATTTTTACTTAATTATTAAGTTTCAATGTATTTAAATAAAATTGATTGTGTTGGGTAATAGTAGAAAGGTAATTTGGGTGTTTGGGGTAACATAACATTTGTAATTCAAATTTTATGCATATTATAAATTAAAAAAATTATAATATTTATATTTATATTTTATTCACTATCTCCTTCCTAAAATGTTTTAAAAATAAATAACTAAATGAAAATAAAGGTTTAAAAAAAAAAAAAAAATTTAAAGACTATGTTGAATGTCTTAAAAAAAAATACTACCATGAGAACTGTCGTAAACTGCATACAATCAAAGCAACATGAACTGTTCACTGTTGAAATACAAAAATTATCTTTATCACCGTTTGACAGTAAACGGATTATTGATGATAATAATGGGATAGATACTAGAGCAATTGGTTATAAAGAATAAAACTGTTATGTTTTAACCAAATTTTGCATTAGTAAAAGTTTTGTTTTGCATGTTATTAGTTTAAATTGAATAAGTTAGGATGTTTAAATATTATGTGAACATTAATCATTTTGTATTCCTGTTTTCATTTTTTTGCTTAATAAAAATATAAATCTATTCACTATTGTAGTGTTAATACTGAATATTATTATGTGTATGTGAAATAATTAAAATGAAGGGTACAGGGAAAAAAGCAGGTATATCACCAAAACTCCGTTTTGAGAAAAAGTATATTTTAAATAAAAAACGTTATTGTACTTAAAAAAACAGTAAATTCAAATGTTAAAAAGATGGATACATAATTAGGATATGTATAGGATAGAATCATACACAGGTAGTAATGGTCAGTTGAATCATAATTCCAAAACAAAAAAAAATTATTTTAAAACCTTTTGAAACAGTGAAAAAACCAGGTATGTCAAGGTAACCAGAGAAAAAACAGATGTCATCTGAAACAAAGGACACCATGCACTGAAAAATATATGTATTTTATTATATCCGGGGTAATATTTTGTTTATTTTGCTATATTATAAAATACTATGTTTCTTTAAAGACCTCATTAGTTAACTTGCTTACCTAGTGGGCGCTAGTCATGAATGAGTTTCTGAAAAAATTGGTTAGCAGCAGGACCACAAAATTTCATTAAACTCATGATGTCAGTATATTTGGCCTTTGCAATTGGTATGCGACCTAAAGGAAAAATAACAAAAAATGTTTACAGTCAAGTTGAAGTAATAGGTATATCTACAAGTTTGCAAGTATCCCAAACTATCCACAAAATATTGACATAATCCACATTTTCGAGAAAATAATAAATTCAACTCACCATGATATAATCGAGCTGGTAGTTGAAATTCGCCTTTTCTAATTCCAGAAGGTCTACAGGCAGGCTTTTTTATTACACTACTCGTCATCGCACCATTGTATGTTGAACGATGGTAAAGGAGACGGCAATGCTCAGACGAAGCCACAATCTCCTTTATCGGTTGAGTTTTGAAACTACATTTCAACAAATATTGGCTGTCTAAAAACGTCTTCCAGTCGAGAACTAGTTTCTGCTTCACATTAATAACAATAAATGGGGATGGTTTCACCCTAGCATTTGTTATTATATCTCTGAAATTAGTCGGAGTTTCTATGGGGCTTTTTAAATTCCACAGCCCTACATTCTTGTCACACTCGAGATATGAGTGACCTCGAACAGGAAAAGTTATTTTAATTTTTTTCAAGCCATGTATTTTGATGTTGGTTAGGTAATGAATAAATCTGAAAATGGTAAAATTCTTATTTTGCCCGCCTGCAGAATCGCAGAATATTTCTAGTTCTTCCACCTCGTCATCAAGAAAATTGAGAATGTAGTGAAATAGAAATGAAGCCACTTCATTAGGCCCTTTCTTGGCAACTCCTTCGTGGTAACTATAAAAGATCGACTGTCCAGTCGAAAGAACATGGATATTAAAAGTATACATGGATAGCTGACGTTTATAATAGACGTCGTTTGTCGAAATTTTAGGGATCGAAATATTTTTCGCGAAATCCATACAAATCGCTTCGATTTTTTTACTTTTGTTCGAAGCAATTCTTGCAGCTTTTTTACGTGTGTAAAACGTTTCCGCTTTTTTTTTATGAAGGACATTCATTGTTGTCAGTTTTCTTAGTTCCTCACTATCTCTGTGTGCAGATAATACTTTCAATTTGGCTGTGAATTCATCGCATGTGGCACACGTGTCTGTCCGGGGGTACCCGAAAGCAATATTGAAATCTGTATTAAAAATACACCTGTAAGTTTCATACGAAATTCTCACAGAGGAGTTCACTTCTTTAAACATCATGAACATCTTCTTAACAGTAAGTTCTTCAGGCAAATAAATCTTTTTAGAATCGTGAAGGCTGTAGTGGCTTTTGCGCCCTTGGAAACCTTTTATGTGGTTGTGGACTAACAATTTTGTCGTTGCATCTAATTTTCTATGGTGGGTACTATGTTTACCTCTTTTATCTCGTGGAGCGATTCCATCTAGTTTCATTGCCCTCTGCAGGTATTCTAGTTTGCTCTTTGTGATTCCATGTATAGCACAGAAGGCTTTAGCACACACAGGGACATCTGTGATGTTACTGTTACTGTCACTGACTCGAACTCTGTAAGCGAACGTTGCATCGCGGAAAACAACAACAGCTTCGTCATGTCTTGGCCTCCTTTGCTTGACAGGAAGTAATGTTATCAAGCCACACAAATAGGCATTTTGCTCATCATGTGATCTAAGATTATTAAAATTCCGCAGTATGTCTTCTCGTGCTTTTTGTGGTATGACTTCAAAACAGTTAAAACGTGAGCATTTACATGGATCTCCCATTTCATGAGATCTTAGCCTTATCTTTTTACCAACATCTGTAACTCGCCCGGTCTTCTTTCTTTTCTTAACATCATTAAACTTCACACCTTCGTCATCTGATGACATTTCGGGTCCGAAAATATGCACAACACTTGCACAAATATGCACAACAACTAAAAATGACAACGACGAAACTGCGAAAATTGTAAACAAGACAACAAAACTGATAACCTCACAATCTGATAACCATACTGCCATCTAGCGGCCAGATTGAAACTGACTAACCTGGTTCTTTCCCTGTTTCGCTTGACTTGCCTTGTTTTTTCCCTGCACAGTTAATCTTTCTTCGCTTATAATTCATGACTAACCCGTTTTTTTACTTGTTTGAGGCGCTCAGAAGTTGCTTCTTATTACTCAGTACACATAGAGAAAAAAAAACCTCTACCTCCAAAAACTGACTTACCTGCTTTTTTCCCTGTACCCTTCAAATATAGATTTTTTCATGTGTTAAAATATATTAACTTACCCTTAGAAAAGTAGAAATCAAAATAATTATTTGTGCTTCATTATTAATCCTTTGATGTATACATCTTTCTTCACTATTGTTTGTAAAAATAATCACAATGTGATCTCATAATATGACTGCTTATTGTATTAATAAATACTTCTTTTGTAATTTTTGTTTTTATCATTTTTCCTTAAATAATATAGGTAAATAAAATGGGTAAAAAAAATAAACAATTATTTAAAAAATTATTTTATTCCATTTTTTTTTTAACCAGATACAATTCTGATAATGCAATTTATGTTCTTTGATTACTTCTTCTAACATTATCAGTCCACAATATACGCACTGAACACAATTACTTCTTATCCTGATGAATCCATCAAAAGTATTCTCCCGTACATTAGCATTTGCAAAGTCCACCTTTGAATAATTTTGAAGCATCCAATTGGCTAATATTTTTCCGAACTGTAGAGCGCAATTATATTTAGAGCCACTATGATAGCTGCACTTGTCAATACGTTGAAACGTTGATAAGATTTTTATTTTAGGGCAGCCAAAATATTGTAGGTTGAACACAGTTTTTCCAATTATATCACCAATAAATTTACATTTTTCATCTCCTTTGGCATATAGGAAGGTATACTTTGCTGTAGCCTCTTTTAATATATCATCTAATTCAGAAAAGTCCACATCACCGTCCTCCCATCTGATATTATGGAGGTTTTTGTAAATCCATCTATTGGGTGACGAGTGTGGGTTACCATATTTTGGCGGCTTGAATATCCAGTGTTTCTCTTGCCCAACAAAATCCACGATTGCTAGCTCCTTAACAATAAATGTGCCATCACTGTCTTGATAGCCTTGAATGTCTACTACTGCGCACATGATGGTGATAAACTAAATGAATCTCCAATACAACACTTTACTATAAGATCGCCCCCACTCCTTTAAATTCTTCTCACCAAACCTGTCAGAGGATTATATTCTACGAGTGCATCATGCAAGATTAAAGCATAGGCTGTGGTATTAGCAGTGAATTCATTTGTCGTTTCCAACTCTATTCTGATATCTACTGAAGATGATCTAATTGCCTCAGACTGGCGAGAACAATCAATTACGATAATAGGAGCCTCATCTCTGAATTGTTCTTTGCTTAAAATAGGTTCATTTTCCCTCCATAATAACTATGTTGAAAATTTTGATACATGTGATATAGAATTGTAAAATAATTATTTGAGAAGTCAATGTTAAGATCATCATAGGGATAAACCTCTGAATTTAGGTGCAATTTAACATTTGATATACTACAATGATTAAACTCTGACATATCAGTTTGTATATTATTCTTTTTGTTGGTTTGAAACGCAATTATGACATATCGAGGTTTTTCTAGATTTGTTGTAGTTTTCACTGTCCAAGTGTGCTTTTTTGTAGCAGGTAGTGAAGGATATTCTATTAGGTCCCATGATCGGAAGCCATGTGAACTGTTTTTCCTTTGTTGACGAAATTTAAAAACTTTAACTTCTGTTCGTCGGAACTTTAACATAGGGCATTTTCCATTGTATAGATTTTAGTTTAATGGAAGCCTTGACATTGGTATGATCCCCAAAACTCTAATACTATCATTATCTGATCTGCTGCGATGTAGAATTAACTCATGTCTTCCTTGTAAAATTATTTGATTGTAATCTTCAAAGAAACCCATTACGATATCTAAGGGAATGCAAGCATCAAAATTTCCTTTATCATCTGCTAATTTCACATATTCACTAGGCATCATCCAACCACTCATTTCTAACCCTAATGCTTTGTCTGGGCTAAGAGATGCATAATCTTTTAATGTACAAGCAGTTCCAGGATTCCGCACATGATCAATCAATACACCATTCAATTGATATTTGATTTCATCAAACATAAACAAAAATCCATTTTTACTAATCTCAATTCACTTGGATCTATAGTTGTAACCTCTTCTTTAACCAGTTGCCCTTGAATGTAGAGATAACTCTTGGAAGGAACGGTGTAGATGTCCTGCTGTTGCACACCAATGATAATTTCGTCAGAATTGTTCAGCGATTGCGTATAAGGTTGGTGAGTGTGGTACTCAAAATCGGTTATCCTTTCCTCGAAGGTCACGCCAGCATTAACATTTAAAATCTCTTCCATTTCTGCTTAACTAAAACCCCTACCTGCTGTTGAAGAAATCTAACGTTTGAAGGTGTTAACACACTACGAGATGTACGTTCAATACTATATGGTTTACTTCTAACGTAGTTGCTTTTATACTTTCGAAAGTCAATACCCATTTTTCTTCAAATGTAATCGAATAGTAATTACTTCCTTGCGAAAATCTACTATATTGTTATCTTGATCTGTAAGAGACAGCGTAATATTGTCAATTATCTCAACGTTTATTGGAAAGTAAATGACTGGAGTAGGCTCCTGAACTAATTTATAACCTGGTGGGACTGTCGGGGAAAATTCATATATGGTATGTCCAGGTTTTCCATTTCTGTATGAACCTGAAGCTATATTGCAGTTTACAGCAATTGTATTTACGCTATGAATATTTCGATATCATTGGACTTATGTTTAACCTTTTCCTTTAACACCTGTTGTTTAGTAAATCCTAATAATGGACCAATGGAATGCTCTCTGTTGAAATATATAGGTTTTGTGCACATCAATTCTGTTTGTAATGTATTTAAGTTGCCCTTCAGTTTTATCGAATTTGGAGATGATATATGCGATCTTATATAATTTGCTATGGCATCAACTTCATAGGTACCTGTAGGTAAACTGATCACTTCACTGCCATAATAAAATTAGTTGTTTACATTTTCAGTAATGTTAGGTATGGAGTTGTAAGATTGAAAGCTAAGTAATCCAACACTATAGCCACCAACACCAACATCCGATAAATTGATTGGGGGAAAAATATCAGCACTAAGAACGCTGGATGTTCCAGTTAATGTGAACGTATAAGACATGACTGAATCCTTTATTCTTTAAAACGCATTATTATATAGAAATTGTAAACATAAATGTCCACAGTAAGGTGTATTCCAATCTTGAAATCTCTTTCTATTGTACATTATGTCACAACCATTTAAGTAACGCAACAATTCCAATGGTGGTCTGAGATTGCCAAAAGGATCAAAGTAATCGGCTCTGTTTCTTTTTTTAATATAAGCAACCCAATGAGTTCCTGGATTATGTACAGAATCTAAATTTACAATTGCACATTCATCAGTTTTAGGAAATTTTGGCAACGTATCACGCATGTATATACCTCTAAAATGTGGAATATCTTTAGCAAATTTCATCAACTCTATATCTGTTAGTGCTCTATTAGGAAGTAGTCAATCTCTTTTAAAGAACAGGCCATATCCTTTTTTGTAAGGTTTAAGATAAAGTCCTTGACCTACTTGCTGTGCCTCCATTTTTCTATTATGCCTTCTCATTTCTTCTAATCGGTTCCTGGCAACTTGTGTATCTTTAAGTGCCTTAGCTATAGCTGACGCCCCACCAGCTAAACTTCCAAGCGCAGAAAGCCCTGCGAATAAAGGTACCACAAATGGTAGAATACCACCAGATCTTGGTACTGGTAGAACTCTTGGTATTTTTGTTACTTTCGACTTTCCTACATACTTTTTCGCCTTTCTTAAAGCTTTCCTTGACGCGTTACTGATTGATAAAGGTGAATTTACACGTGCTGCACTTATAACATCTCTTATAGTTTTTACCTTTTTCTTCCCCCCACCTAATTTCACTTTAGCTTTCATTGCGTTCGTCACGGCCCAAGCTGCTGCTTTCTCACCAAGTGATGCGTCACTAGCTTTTGTTCTTTGCCAAGCTTTGTCAGCGAGTATGAGGTCAGCCTTATGCCTTGACTCTAGATCGTTATGCTGTGAATATGCAATGTCATGAAGTCGACAGGCTTCGTCCAAGGGATTAATACCTCTATCTCCACGTTTTCATCTTTCTTGTAATTTAGTTCCAGGACCACAAAATCTGTAACCAGGTATATGCACTTCGAATGGGAGTTTGTTGATCACTGAATTTATAAGACCTCTTCCAACAGTTTTCCTTCTCATTATGATAGATCATTTAGAGCTGAACGTATTTATATAGCATCCTCCTCCCCTAATTAAAAAAAAAAAAAAATGCGTTTAGAGAAGCAAAGTGAAAAATTACCTATTTGCAATCTAGTGACCAATTCAATGGACTGTGGACATATGAAAGTAAATCGACATGGATCATTACTGCCAGATAGTTTACGAGCACTTATTTGTGGGACTTCAGGATCCGGTAAAACCAACCTTATGGTTTGTTTGCTTTTACAACCAAATGGATTGAGATTTGCAAACTTATATATTTGTAGTAGATCACTCCAACAAGAGAAATATATATATTTGGAGAAGATTTTTAAACTAGTACCAGAAATAGGGTTTTTTACAATAAATGCCACTCAACAGGTAATCAACCCTGATGACGCTGAACCAGACTCTATTATAATTTTTGATGATATTTCAATGGATGAGCAGGAAAATATTCGTAAATATTTCAGTATGGGACGTCATAAATGGATAGACTGCTTCTATCTTTGTCAGAGTTATGCTAGGATCCCTAAACACCTAATTCGCGATAACGCCAACTTTATCATGCTTTTCGAGCAGGATGATTTGAATTTAAGACACGTATACAGTGACCATGTAAGTTCACCCAATATTTCATTTGACAAATTTAAACAGATGTGTTATATATGCTGGGAGGAACCGCATGGATTTATAACTCTGGACAAAACAAGAGATTCTAACAATGGTAGGTTTCGGAAGGGTTTGGACACATTTATCTATATATAAGTTGGTAATAGAATAGTTTTCTCATTCCGTTATGGATCCCAAGGTTACTAAACAACTTATTGAAACTTCTAAATCTCTACGCAACAAATTCAAAAGTATGAAGCGTGGACTTCAATCATCTCAGGAAGAACTAGAAAAGAGTTTGAAACCTATAACAGAACCACTACAAGAGCTGATTCAACAGGGAAAACGGGTAAAACAAGATTATCTACCTCTGAAAGTGAAAAAGGAGGGTTCAACTGCAATGGAATCACTGGTTAAACCTTCTACTAAAGATGTTTCAACAGAAACAGAATCTCTAATTAAAGAACCTTTACACTCACCAATTAAAGCTTCTACTCCTGTGCACCTGAAAAGGTATACTGCCCCAATAAAACAAGAAGAAACGTTTGAAAATGTAGAAGAGATCACTCCTTTAGAGTACGTAAGAAAAATTGATAAACAGGAATTGGAGAAAACTTTAAGGGGGGAAGAAGATATTGGCTCTTTAATAGAACCATATTTACTGAAAATAATTAGTGCCGATCCTAGAGATTTTGATGATAGATATGGAATTAGAATCCTACCAAAAGGTGGGATGACCATTGGAAATGCTCAGGTAACCATAGATGGTGATGATATTAATGTAAATGGAAAATGGTATGAAGGTACACCAGGTTTGTTACAATTGTTATTTTTAAAAAAGCCCAACGAATACACTGTAGAAGATTCGGAAAATTATAAAGACATTTTAATTAGAAGTAATGCGCATAAGCAACAGTTTAGTGAAGAAAAAGGAATGAGTTCCAGCAGAGGATGGAAATACAGAAATATCATCGCTCCTCTTTTCAAGCCCCCCTCCAAATCACCGGAACAAATTTCAATACAAACTAGGTATACTCCACCAGCAACTGCTTCAAACAGACAAACACCTCTGACTTTGATTGCAACAAGACCTGGTAAATACCCGCTAAGATCGAGGGAAACAATTGGTAAAGGCATGTGGGAAGGTCAAAGTATTTATGAATATTGGGATGACCCAAATGAATTGGTAGACCGACTTCGGCTTTTATATGCGTCAACCACTGCCGGTCATACGGGTCATGAGAATGAAATTCAGTCTATAATTGAAGAGTTGCGAGAAGCTGGAGTCATTTATTAAGTAACACTTCAACATGCCGGTTGATAAGTTTGGTCACCATGATTATTCAAAGTTTATAGGAAAACTTAACCAGTTAATAGATGAAGAGGAGGATATAGTGAATGTAAGTAATAAACGTGTAATTAACGTCAGTTTGCCCAAAGAAAGAAATGATGCAGTGAATAAATTATATGCTGATAGTTTAGCTAATATAGCTAACTGGAGAACAAATCATATTAACGTAGGTAATAAGCGTATTATTAATGTGCAAGATCCTGAAGAGAAACATGATTGTGTGACAAGAGGATTTTTGGAAAGTACCGCTTTAACCATTCCAAAGACAGAAGAAGGTGTTTCCATTACAAATATATACAATGCTCTAGGGAGAAAAATATCAAACGTGAGAGACCCTGTAAATGATACTGATGTTGTAACGTTAGGCTACCTTAAACAATTCATACAAAATGTCCTTCAAGGAGGTCGTCGTCAATGAACTTCATAAATCAGCAAGAGTGCATTATCCTAGAAGACGTATAATTCTTAAGGGTATTGACGATTTATGGCAGTTAGATTTAATAGAAATGATTCCTTATGCTCGCCAGAATAATGGTTATAAATACATACTAGCAGTGATTGATTGTTTCTCCAAGTATGCCTGGGTAGAACCTGTGAAATCTAAAAGTGCTCAAGATGTCACTCGAGCAATGGAAAACATTCTAAATTTGAGTGGACGAATTCCCAAAAATATTCAAACAGATAATGGTAAGGAATTCTACAATGCCCAATTCAAGAAGCTAATGAAGAAGTACAATATAAATCATTACAGTACCTATAGTCAGATTAAAGTTCTATTGTTGAACGATTTAATAGAACATTTAAATCAATGATGTATCGACTGTTCAGTCTAAGAGGAAACTACAATTATACAAAATATTTAACTGATTTGATAAATGACTACAACAATAAAATACACCGTACGATTGGTATGAAACCATCACAAGTAAATGCCACCAATGAAGCTTCTTTATTAGCTAATGTTTATTCTTCTAAAGGTAAGAGAAGTGATAAACAGCGTTTTAATGAAGGAGATTATGTACGTGTTTCAAAGAGAAGGACTGTTTTTAAAAGAGGATATACGCCCAATTGGAGTGCTGAAATATTTAAAATTAAAAGTGTGCGCAAGACAGTTCCATATACTTACTTGTTGGAAGATTTGTCCGGACAACCTATCCAGGGAGCATTTTATACACAAGAACTGCAGAAAACTAAATATAAAGATGTATATCTTGTAGAAAAAGTATTAAAACGTAAAAATAATAAGCTTTATGTAAAGTGGTTGGGCTTTAATAAAAAGCATTCTTGGATAAATGTACGTGATTTACTAAATTAAAGATGTTTTTTCTGTTAACTGAGTTTCTTCTGCATTCCTTCCTTCCTGAACCAGTTGAAACATGTTTCAAACAGACGTTGACATGTAATTATGGGTTAATGAGAAAAAAAAAACTTAATAAACACATGGCTTTTATTGATCTTGCACAATTTTATAATAATAAGGCAACATGGTATTGGGTTTACAGAGTTTTGACAAATAATTTAACTCATTACTAATATCCGTAAAGATGCTTTGAAGTTTGAAATATTCATTTCTCAGAAGAGTGATGGTAGTAGGTTGAAAACTGAAAAGATCTTCCACCCAAGTTACTTTTCCCTGGATAGAAATCATCTTGTGGCTAGATGTAATGAAAAATATATTAGCGCTGTTAAGATTGATTGAGTCTGGAGAAGCCTGTTTTTTCTTATCAAAGAATTCATCACAATATTGCTTGTTAGATTCCAAAGTTGACCAGTCATCTACCTTAAGATAAATAATAACTTTTCTGGTTTTCAAAGCTATCAGAGGTACACCATCTTGAGACAGTCCAGTTATCAGAGTCTTAGAGTTGTGTCTGTTGAGAGGAAAACTTGTGGTTAAATGTAAACCAATTTCACTCGCTGCCATGATGCTGAATGCAACTGAACACTGTTTTGCACTGTTTTAACTTCTTGAGTCTCAAAGATCCCCTCCACCAAGAATATCATTTAAATCACGTTCAATGCTGTTGGATAGAAATGATATTCGGAAACATTCACATGTATCAGGTCCACACCACTGGTCAGGGTTTGACCAAACGCATTGTTTAAAATGTTTATTAGCGGCTCTTTCCACGAACTCTTTTGCATATTCTTCCATTCTTAGTAATTTTCGTTTTAAGTCTATATATTTTTGTGCCAATTCAAAATTATCTAAATCGATAGTGGATAACGTGGAAATAAATTTTTGATAACTGTCACTGGTTGTTATTTCCTTCCAAAGATCTGCCATCGTTGCACTACATAAATGAACTACATGAATGAAATAGTAAAACCTTTCTTTTAAAAAAAAAATCTATTTCTTGGATTGTTACTTAAGGTACGTGAATGTGTGCAATAGTTGAAGCGCATATATATATATAAAACCGATGACATATATGTTTAAAAAAAAAAAAACAAAAAAACAAATACACCTCAAAGGGTAACGACTGGAGTATAAGACAGCTAAATGACAAATTTTGTATTTGATTACACAAATATTATTAAGTTTTATTTATAATATTTATTTATTTATTTATTTTTTATTAATATTATAATTACAAACTATAGAGAGCGTGGGCTATAGATGAACAGGGGGGCTAACGCTAGTGAGAGAGATGATGATATAGGGAATGTTGAGACAGCTATATACCCACTACACCACACTCCCCATCGCCTTAGCTACGGTGAGGTGAGGAAGGGCTGAAGAACACCCTCCTATCCAGCGAATTTTGTAGGCGGGGGACGAAGGGGTTGCGCCAGTTGTAACATTTCTACCCTACTCCCAAATAGCCGTGTACATTTTCTCAATATCCCCTACTAACACATATTGATATGTTCTAAATCGAGCCATAATAGCAAATATTTCATTTTGAAGATTAGGCCCACAAAACTGTATATCATTCAGTGATAATCCGTTATCTGATTTACAAGCTCCATCAATCACGACTCTTAATTTAGTTGTACTAATTGTTTCTTTTATTACGCAGTGATGTGGTATGAAAAAATGAATTGTCAATATTATACTGATCCTTCAAAGACATATGATTTAACGATAAATATTCATTTATAAATTCCGCGTATTTTTGTTTATGCTCCTTATCTTTAATAAATCGCCTTTCTAAGTTTAAAAATCTTTTCTTGGCTGTTTGGTATGACGCGCCGATATTATTAGGATTTCCTTTAAATGGAATTCTAACACAAAATTTACCATCTTCCGTTCTATTAGTAGTTTTTAAATAATAACTTCACACCACTGTTCTTCCTGTGTTAAAACCGGATAGTCATTAGAAATAAATTCATCGAAGTCCCAAAAAGATTTTACCTGCTTGTTTAAGCTGGCTGTTGAAGTAAAAAATGAGCTATATGATTGTTTATTATCCCTTTTATTAATAATTTCTTAGTTTCCAATAATATCATTATAAATATCATTATTTCATTATAATTTCCAGATAATATCCAACCCAATTTAGTCTTTTGAAATATTACTGAATTCTGTTTAAATTGACCAATACATATAAGTGACCAGAAAATATCTGTACCTATTAATAGGTCAATGGGTTTGGATTCATTAAATTTGGGGTCCGCTAATTTTATGTTGAATGGTACATCAATTAGATTCTTATTAAAAGAGACGTTAGGTGAAGTAGTTATTTCCGGAACTATTAAACATTTATGTTCATATGTGAAGTTATTTACTCTATATTTGATTTTTATGTTGGTAGTATGTAATATGTTAGTAGATTGACGTCCAATGCCGAACACCTTTGTTTTTATAGGAGTCTTTGTTAAATTCAATTGATTACATAATCGATCCGTTATGAGATTAGATTGCGAACTATTATCCAATAAAATTCTAGCCATGTATGACATTCCATTATTACCCGATACATTAATCAAAGCTGTTGATAATAAAGTTTGATAATTGGAAGTAAGGGTGGATGTTCAAATTACGCTATCATCCTTGTTTGTGGGCTTAGCCAAGACCTTATATTTGTCATCCCGTTGATAATTATCCTTTGAATCATTTTGTTTATTTATGTGCAGCAATGAATGGTGTTTTTTGTGACAGTATTTGCAGAGGAATGTTGACTTATAGTCCGGCAGTAAATGATTATTTTTTAAACAATTGATGCATAATTTCAATTTTCGAATTATTTTATTTTTGGCATATATATCAAGTTTATTGAATCCCTCACAGCTAACGATTGAGTGACCGATCTGATTGCAATATGGTCAACTAGGTTTAGCCACTACAAACGATTTACTATTGCGCCAATGAACCGTTGTTTTTTCTGGGTATACCTTGTTTTGTTTAAGGGTTTCTAACATATTTTGTTTTATTGTTAAAAATTCTAACAGTTCATCTAAGGGTAGGCGCAGACATGCAATTTTTCAGTTTTGCAATAGTTGCACAACAGTTTGATCGGCGAATGACGAAGTGCGCAGACATGTGCAACTAAACCGTCTTGTGCCATCACCTTAAGCACACATGCAATTAAACGATTCAGTTTTAAGATGAACTTCTACGAACTAGCGTGGGTTTGTGCTCTTGAATTAAAACGGAGAAAGGACATTCGGAGAAAGAAAAAATACTGGATACATCCAATCACGTCACAACGATTATTAAAAGGACAGTTTCATAGAATATATCAAGACTTATCCGGAAAATTTCTTTAAATACTATCGCATGTGTGTTGCCAGTTTTGATGAGCTTCTGGATATGGTACACCTTATATTACATATCAAACTACAAAATGGAGAAAAGCGATTGCTCCAGAAGAAAGGCTGTCAGTTACATTAAGGTAATGTAGTGGAAGAACGAAATAGAAAAATAATAGTTTAGAGTTTAGAATATTTGATAGTATCCAAAATTGTATTTTGTTAATATTTTATAATTATCTTAGTGCTGTGAATTTACCTTCAAAAAGAGGGTATTTTAGAGTCAGGTATATTAAATTAGGTCATTGCTATTGGGAAAAAAAGGCACAAAAATCCCGTTCGGTAAATTCTTTTGTAAAAGAAAATTCCCCCGCTAGAGAGAGAATTTCAAAGAATAGAGTCTGCCTTCAGCTTTCAAATAATACAGTTCAAAAGAATAGTCTGACTTCTGCTTTCAAACAACTAAGTTTGTATTCTGCTTCCAAAGCCAGAACACTTACTTCAGGAATCGCTCAGTGCCATTGATAGATATTTGCCTTTATTCTAGATAAACTTCATTTTATTAAGAAATAATATATGTATTTATAAAAGCAGTGTGACTTCTTGATTATTTCTTAATACTTCTATCTTTACCTCAAACATACAAGCCCTTTTACTAAACCGCTCGTGCCACTACAATCACACATCACCATCAACATTACAGTAAGGAAAAAGAAAGTACAGAATCTAAAAAAAAATCTATTTCTGTTAATACAAATAACAATACCTAAAATTATCTTACATGCTAATATAGTTTTTTTACGGCAATACAAAAAAATCGTTCGAAGCAGAATCCAAACTACTGCTTCCACTTGCTCTTGAGATATCACTCGGTAACGGGTTAGGCGTCGAAGATCCGGACATTGGGTAGTTTTCGACATTGTAGTTATAATGCTGAGAAGCTACTTGTCGAGAGGCATGTCCTACAAAACCTTGGGACGCATAACTTGGATATGTTCCAAGTGCGTGAGGCATTTGATATGGAAGTGCCTTAACTGGTTGGATCACCCGTTTCAATGTCGACAAAAACTCCATTTTTACATCGAGCTTTTGAGCATCACTTAACTTTCTGAATGATGGCAGCAGAGAAAGAAGAAAAGATTTATCTGCATCAACAACTTCGTCTTTCTTTTTTTTTAAAATAGCCAGCAAAGATTCTTCATAGCTTGGCATTTACTTTTTCTTTGATTGTCTGGGCTTTATTGGTTGCAGCGTTTGGGCAGATGTACCAGCGTGTAGATGCGTTATTCAAGTTGCCAGATTGTGATTGCGCCGTTGACTGTTAGGACTGAAAGTCATCTTCACTGTCTGAATTATTTTCCTGTGTGTTATTAGATGGACTACATTCAGTAACGGTTGGCCACTCCTCCATTGAGGGCAACAGGAATAAGAGTTGGTTGAAATATATTTATATTTCCTTCGTTTAATAGCAGCTTGGCCTGATGACCCCTGCTTTTGTTTATTTAATTCTCTACGAAAACATGTTCTTAGGTTTCTCCATTTACTTTGAAGTGCTTTTTCTGTAAAAGAAAACATTAAATGTAAATATTCATTATTTCTGGCAAAATATGAAGTATAGAGGATACTGTTCATACCTCTCAACATGGACAGAAACAAAACCAAACCGCAATGCATAACTATTATGAGCAAGTGGTTATACTTTTTTTATGGGCAAATGCAATTTCATTTCAGTTTCGGTTTAGTCTCAACATATTTGCGTTGCAGTTTGATGTAAGTCCCATTTCTGATGTTGAGATAGCCTGTAGTATTTCACGTTTCAATCTTAACTTATTATTATTACTATTACGAATACGACCTTTTTTTCCTGTTTTTTGCAGGTACCTTGCAACAGGACACAGTTTTCGATCGTTGTATTATAAATTGCTCATCGGAGAATCAACATTAAGAGTGATTGTTAAAGATACGTGTGATAAAATCTGGACGTGTCTTAAAGAAAAAGTAATGCCAGAGAAGACGGAAGAGTCATGGCGCCGAATAGCTGATAAGTTTGCCGCTACAACGCAATTCCCTAATTGTTAGGGGGCAATAGACGGTAAACACATAAGAATTCAAAAGCCAAGTTGTACTGGTTCCGAGTTCATGAATTATAAACATTTTTTTTCTGTGGTTCTTATGGCTGTTGTGGATGCGGACTATTGTTACGTTTCTATTGATATTGATCATATGGTAGTGCCAGTGATTCACATGTATTTCAACGTTCACACTTTGGCCAAAGACCTCAGCACGGTCAACTGAATCTACCACCAAATCAGCCGCTGCCAAATGATGACAGAGGACCACCAATGCCATTTGTTTTTGTAGCGGATGAAGCTTTTGCGTTAACAGATCATGTGCAACGGCCGTTTGGAAAGCGAAACTTGAGTAATGAAAAAAGAGTTTACAATTATCGGCTTACTAGAGCGAGAAGAATGGTGGAGTGTGCATTTGGTATTATGGCAAACAAATGGAGGATATTGCATGGAGCGCTAAATGTTAATCTACCGTTCTGTGATTCAATTATTTAGGCTTGTTGCATCCACATAATTTTGTGCGACAAAGAGATGGTGTAAAATATGAAGATACATTATATGAATGTCCCCTCAGTAGTATGAATGCCACAAACATTCGTGGTACTCATGGTGGGTCCAACAGCAAGGATTACTTTGTAAAATATTTCACATCACCACAAGGGTCAATTTCCTGGCAATACGAAAAAATATAAATTTGTGTTTCATAGACTCTAGCGAACCCTACTAGGCTATGACCAAACTGGCATTTTCCACAGTTTTATTTTAGCAGCCTGTATGTATTTATGTATTACCTTTTGAGGATTTTGCTTGTGGAGTCATATCATGGCATGCAGGAATGACAGCCTCATAGATTTCACATCATAGACGAGATACTATGTTCCGGTCAGAGTGCTCGGGCAGGCTAGTATTATAAATTGGTGGTCTGCTTTGAATTTCCTGGATGAACCTTTCCGTCCAATCAGAATCATCTTCATACTCTATATATAATTTAATATAGTACTATTATTACTTTTGTTTTGAACATTTCTTTTTCTAATATAATAATAACTCTTCATTAAATTGTAAATAACTAAATAAATAAATCGAAATTTATAATAAAATGGTATTAAAGCAGTTTTATTAATAAAAGTCCGAACAAAATGAATTCCTTACTTACCCTGTCGCTCTTGAGAAGACATCTCGCTTTGGGCACTATGTACTAAGCTTGCAACTGTTTGATCACAAGTGTGCGCAGACACATTTAAACCTGTATGATACAAAACAATTGCAACTAGTTGCGCAATCGTTTAGTTTGTGACAAAGCACAAACTGTTTAGTTGCTTAAACTGACAATTGCACATCAGTTGCATGTGTGCGCGTTATCATTTAAGTAGATGAGAATTGACGGGTTCTAGGCCACTTTTTTTGCACCAGATGGCGGTGGCCGTCCCCCGCTGCCCCCTCTCACCACCCCCCAGTCACAAATTACCCTCCCCCACCAAATGACCCCTCTCCCAGCCATTCCACCCGTTTTCCCCCACCCTCACCCCCCCTCCCCTTTACGCTGTAGCGAAGAAATAATAAAAATTAATTTTTTTTTTTGCTGAGGTCAGCAAAAGCGATCTCACAACCTTCGTCATCCAAGTCCATCACTTACACCACTCAGCTATAGTGGTAACTTGGCAATAGTAGTTTTCTTTAGATCCTTATACCTCACCCCACATACTTCTCCCTCATCTCTCTCATATCCTTTCTATCTCTCTCTCTCTCTCTATAGATATATATATATAAAATATATACACAGAGACTTAAAGAGAAGCTCTGCCCCACGTACCCCAGGCCAGGGTTCATTAACCTGTATTTTTCCATTCGTACAAAAGTTTATTAACCTCTATGTGTGCACAATGTTTGCGATGTAATTCCTAATTATAATATATTTTTTGATTTTATTTTATTTATTTATTGACAAATACTTATGTAAGTTTTTTTTTTTTTGGTAAACAATAAACTAAAACTTAATCTATGGTTCCTTCTTATCTATTTTTATCGATCACATGTATATTGACATTTAATACAGTATACATGATTTATGAGTCACTTACCTGTGTAAGGTTTTTTGTAAGCAATTACAATGTAAATCTCCATTTTCCTTTTTTAAGATAATTTTTATTTATCGATATGTACATTGATAACACCTATCGAATCCAGTATATAATTATTATCGATTTTATGAGTCACTCTCTTAATAAAATCTGTAAGTTTCTTTTGCTTTTTTTTTTTTTGGGCAAAATCGTTAGATCTGTTTTTTTCTGACGCAACATAATATACAACTGGTGTATAGAGGAAATAGAGAAAAAAACAATCTTGATAAAAAATAATATATTAATTTTATTTTTACAATTATTTTAAATACATATTTGAAAAAAAATAAAATAAAATAAAATGTAACATACATCATTTTAAACCATATTGAATGGCCTAAGATTTTTAGCACATTTTAAATTCTTATGAAAAATTAACACAAAACATTATTATTTCTCTGTGGGGGGGGAAAAAAAAGAAGACTATTATGCTATTTTATTCACAGTTAAAAAATTAAAATTAAAAATTATACATGTATAAAAAATATATATATTCATTATTTAAATAATGCTAATTGGATAAAATGTGGACTAATCAGTCATTGTTGAAAACAGTCAATATGTGTTTACAATTAAAATAAGTGTAAAAAAAAAAGAAAAAAGGAAAAAAAAGAGACTCGCTATCACTTATATATTAAAAGATGATTGAATAATTCCATGTTAAATATTAAAAATTCACTGGTGGGTTATTTTTTGAAAAAAGGGTATAATTTAGTAGCACAAGTGTGAAATACTCTGATCCAACTTTTCATTTTGAATCGGTTCATCAATATAATGTTTTTTACCCATTAAAAGGGAGTATCTGTAGATAATGAATGCAGTTTTTACAATTAATTGATTTTGAATACTTAAATATTTCTCAGCGTTTTCCACTAGTAAAGTCTTGATTAAATGGATGGCTGATTCCCATTTGTTCTATTATTTGCACATTTCAAGTTGCAATGCGCTTCTTGTACCCAAAAAATTATACTTTTAAGGACATATAGAATCTGCTCAAATTTTGATGTGTGTAAGAGAGAGAAAAATAAAAGATCTATTAGAAGATTAAAAAGATAAATAAATATCTGTAACTGAGCGCTTCTATAATGAGCACTTGTACACAAATCGTATTATTAGGTGCATGACTAATGTATGAAAACAGAACACAAAAAAAGGAACTAATGAATAATTATACAAAATGCATTATTAAGCGCGTAAAATTGTGTGTAAAAGATTGGCTCTAACATGAAAATTTAAGTAAATGCTCAAATAATATTTAAATAAATATAATATAATTGTAAAATTAAAACGAAAAAAAAAAAGTCGATAATAGAAAATATTTTTCCAACAAAGAGAATAAAAAGAACGAGCTTAGAAAAAAAAAACGTTTAATTTGCATACGTCACAGCGGTAATAGTATATAAAGTGTAGTGACGAGTGCACAAGACATCACTCTATAGAAAAACTGTGTTAATTAGAAGTGCGACCAGTGATCTCACGCCTGCTTACTCCTATTTCAGGTAAGATTTCTATTTCATTACGCTTGGTAACAATAGATTCTACATTAGTTAGATTTATGTTAGGTTTTTTTTTTTTTCTAATTTTTCAGTGATAATTTAAAGAAAAAATAATGAGTCAAGAAATGTCAGTTGTTTTAGACGAATATGAATGCATAATAGTGAAAATGGTGATCCATGATTCGGGTTTCTTGTGTGTGGACTGCAGTAGGAATGTGCACTTAGAACAAATTCAAAACATTAGAGTCACCCATAATTTAATATATTCCACCAATATTGTAAAAAATGTTTATTGTGATGAGTGCGGTGAATGTTTAGTCAGACGTGAGAAAGCAGCAAATTGTGACTGGTGTGTTAACGAATTACACGATATTATTATTTCTAGAGTGATTAGAGAAGGCTATACAATAATTAATTAATTTTCTTGTTATTAGTTTCGATGTAAATTAATGTACATATAAGTTGTTATTTTGTTTATAATATTAATGTATATTTTTCAGTTTTATAAATTATTTCTTAACCTTCTTAACCATTGTAATAAATATTAGTTGAAGGCTGTACAATAATTAATATTTGTCATTAGTTTAGCTGTAAATTAATGTACATATAGTTTCTATTTGTTTATAACAATATTGTATATTTTAATTTTATAACTTATTTCTTAACCATTGTAATAAATATTAGTTGTAATTTAGATGTATATATTAGTTCAAAAAAAAAATTTCAAATTACAGGTGCATAAAACAGCGATTCTAAAAAAATAATTCTAAATTCTAAAAACAAGCATTATCTACTAAATTCATCATGTTTAATGTAAGTGAAGTAAATTATATGATTTTTTTTTTTCATTTTTTTTTTTTGAACATTAAGATTATTCTGTTTTTTCAGTGTGTTGATTGTGGAAAATCGTTTAATGAAAAAGGCCTTTTACAAATGCATCAAGCATTGAGCCATGGCAAACGGCATAAATATGACTGTAAATGTGGCAAATCATATTATAGACCCGCCGAGTTGCGGCGCCACGAGAAGAAATGTACAGCTCGCGGTGCCTACATGTAAGTTTTTTCCCCTGTTAGTAATAATAAAAACTATATTTATATGTAATATAATTAATTTTTTTGTTTTATAGATGCAGTAAATGTAATGAGGTGTTGTCGGATATCCACAATGGTCGGCTACATGAGGAAGCTTGTGGTATGTCGCAACAACCACAATCTAAAAGAGCTAGGTTAGGGGAACCTAGCAGGGAGCAGCTGTTGGCTATGAAGCCTGGACCGGACAACATAAATCCCTATGAATCAGCTTTTAAAGGTCGCCTTGCATCATACTTAATAAGATCGGCAAGGTGTATGGATCTACCATGTTTCCTGAAGGACGTTCGAAACAGGGTGGTGGATCTGATCACCACACAACTTACCATTCATGAGGCTGTAAAAATTAACCTGTGGGTTGATTGCACATTTGTCAACATGAATGGTGAGGAAATGTGCAAGGCGTTGAAGACACCAAATAAAGCAGTGTACGCTCTTACGGACCTTACATCTTTCACAGAACAAGCATTCAATAAGCTGTGCTTGGAAATGGAGGAGGCAGCCATGTCCAAAAGCGGTTGGAGCTTAAAGTCTGTGGATGGATTAAGAGTAAGGGTAAGCAAATACAACCCTTTAAGAGCGAAAAGTTTTATTCCTCTGCCCAAATGTATAGCCGATAAAAAAGCGTGTATTAATGTCACTAACAAAGATAATAGATGTTTTATGTACGCGGTCCTGGCTAAATTTGTTAATGAACATTGTCAACGTCCCAGTAATTATAAATTTTGGAAAATAAATATGATTTTTCTTGTTTAACTTTTCCAACGCCCATCAATCAGATAAAACTATTTGAAAAAAGGAATAATATTTCCATAAATTTATTCGGTTTGGATGATAAAAATTGTTTGTACCCCTTAAAAGTAGTGGATAGTGAATTAGATGACCATCGAGATTTGTTGATAATATCAAACGGCACTGACAACCACTATGTATATATTAAAAATTTTGAACGTTTAGTAGGTATGCAAAAAAGTAAAACAAACAACGCCAAATTCATCTGTAAGAGATGTTTTTCTCATTTCGATAAGCGTTGCAATGGAAAGGCGCGCTTTGAGCAGCACAAACTACTCTGTGGTAAGCACAAAGCCGCTAGAGTAAAATTACCAACAACCAAACCCTATGTTCAATTTGAACATGGTGGTCGCATCCAAAGGGTTCCCGTAGTTGTATATCTTGATTTTGAGGTGATTCTTGAGAAGGTATCCAACTGTAAGCCCAATCCAGAACTTTCCTCCACCACCATTACGCATTTACACAAAGCCATGAGTTTTTGTGCTTATGTCAAAATTACCGACGAAGTTGAAGGAGTAGACCACAATCTGCCCAGCGAGCCATATATTTACAGGGGTGAAGATGCAGCTAAACACTGCGTTCTCTACCTAAAAGATATCGCTGAAAAGGTGGAAAATATATATAGCTTAGCTATTCCAATGAACCCGTTAACCGTTGAAGAAGAGGTTGCATTCAACGAAGCAACCTTGTGTTATATGTGTGACAAGCCGTTCACTGAATCCGACGGTAAAGTGAAAGATCATTCCCACATTTCTGGTAAATATAGGGGTCCAGCACATAATACTTGCAATATTATGTGTAGGACTCTTAAATTTGTGCCAGTTTTTTGTCATAACCTGAGCGGTTATGATTCACATATCATAATAAAAGAGCTCGGGTATGATGACAAAAATGTGGAAATCATTCCAAATTCAGAGGAGAAGTATATCTCCTTTTCAAAAACTATTTCAGATAGAATGAAACTTAGATTTGTGGACAGTCTTAGGTTTATGGCGTCCAGTTTGGACAGTCTGGCCAAGAATTTAAAAAACAACTTCCCCGAAACATCTAAGTTCGTTCAACCTAATCTGTTGCATCTGGTGACGCGCAAAGGATTTTTCCCCTACGAATATGTCTCTTCTTGGGACGTATTAAACGACACCTGTTTACCACCTAGAGAGGCATTCTATAGCAGCTTAACTGGAGAGGGCATAAGTGAAAATGATTACCAGCACGCTTTAAATGTATGGAATTCATTTTCATGTGCTACTCTTGGCGATTATAGTGACATATATCTTAAAACAGATGTCCTATTGCTGGCTGATATTTTTGAAAATTTTAGAAATGTCACTCTAAGATCACACAAATTAGACCCAGCCCACTATTACACTTTACCAGGGCTATCATGGGATGCTATGTTGCGGTTTACGCAATGTCGACTGCAACTTCTGACCGATTATGATCAGATATTAATGATTGAAGCGGGGATCAGGGGTGGAATTTGTCAGGTAACAAGAAGATATGCTTCTGCCAATAATAAATACATGCCTGACTTTAACCCATTACAACCATCAACGTTCATCAGTTATCAAGACTGTAATAATTTGTACGGATTTGCTATGTGTAAATATTTACCATATGATGAATTTAAATGGGTTGAGGAACCTAATAATATTAACATAGAAACACTGGAAGAACATGATGATGTTGGCTACATCCTAGACGTGGACGTTGAATATCCAAATGATTTACACGAGTTGCATAATGATCTCCCCTTTTTGCCGGAAAGTATAATGGTAGAAGGGCAGCCGAAATTAGTTGCTCACTTAGGCCCGCACAAAAATTACATTTGTCACTATATGCTATTAAAACAGGCGTTAAACCATGGCTTGAAATTGTTAAAGATAAACCGAGCTTTACAATTTAAACAATCGCCTTGGTTGTCTCCATACATCAACCATAACACAGAATTGAGAAAGAAAGCCGATAATGAATTCGAAAAAGATTTGTACAAACTTTACAATAACTCTGTGTTTGGAAAAACTATGGAGAACGTGCGCCGTAGATTGAATATCAGACTCACCTCAAATCCCACACAGTTAGAGAAATTGATCGCTCGTCCAGATTGTATGGATTGGACTATATTCAATGAATCTCTCGCTGCCGTACATCTGGCAAAATCACACATTGTTTTCACCAAAGCGACCTATATAGGTTTGTCAGTGCTAGATATTTCGAAATGTCATCTTTTTGATTATCACTACAATGTGATGGTTCCTCGTTATGGAATGGAAAAACTGAAACTGTGTTACATGGATACAGACAGTTTTGTTTACCTCATCCAAACTGATGATTTGTACCATGATTTCAAAGAAATGAGTTCATACTTGGATTTATCCAACTATAAACCTAACCATCCATGTTTTTCCGAAGAGAATAAAAAGGTGTTGGGTAAATTCAAGGATGAATCAGCCGGTGAGATAATTACTGATTTCGCCGGTTTACGATCCAAAATGTACGCTATAAAATTCCTTAATAATGAAATAATTAAAAAAGCAAAGGGTATAAAAAAAAATGTTCTTCAGAGAAGCATTTCTTTTGACGATTATATTGCATGCCTAATATCAAAGGAACCAATAAGAAATTCTATGATAATGTTCAGGTCAAAAAAGCACGACTTATTGACTTTAGAACAGTCCAAAATTTCACTTTGTCCTCTAGACACTAAACGAATTATTTTGGAAGATGGTATTTGTACTCGGGCTGTTAATCATTTTCTAAATGAATAAAAATCTTCTTTGTATATAGAAAACAATTTTGTAAACTCCTGTATATATAATTGTGTAAATAAAAAAAATATTGTAAAAATAAAAACACCTTTTATATGTAAAAAAATTAATATATTTAAAAAATACAAAAAAAAAAGTTAAAGCAAATTTTTACAATTTTCCCAAGTATTTTTATTGTTTGGAAACCCAAGCCACTTCAACAACACTTTATTATTTTTCTTCTTCAAAATTTTCTCCACAAGATAGACATTAGGAAATTTAACTGTGGCAAGTTCTTGTTCATAAAATCCGCCCAACACGTTTTCACCATTTGAATCTTGTAAAAAGTAAGTGATTGGAACAGTTTTTCTTACTTGAGTCACTTTAAATATCTCTGTACTCCAAGAAGGTAAATATCCTTTGGCAAATACTGTCTTATATTTTGAGATGCGTACATGGTCGCCCACTTTGAACTTTGGTGTCTTCCGAACAATAGAATTTGGTTGTTGTGATAATTTCTTAATAATGTCAGATTCATTATTTTCAGTTACTTCAGAAGGTTTCATTCCAATACTTCTGTGTATAGACTCGTTATTGTATTTATACATTAGCTTGGGTAAATTCTCCACCCATTTGTAATTGCCTTGGATATTAAACATTTTCCACATCCAAGTTTTTAGTGTGCGATTAAATCGCTCCACCATTGACGCTTTCATAACACTGTAGGTACTGTAATGATTAATTTTATACTTTTCCAAAAGTCGATTAACATGTGGATTATAAAATTCTGTTCCCAAATCAGTTTGTAAATTTCGTGGGCTAATTTTTGCCTGGTTTTCTATAATATTTTGTAATGCTTTGGCCACTTCAATACCACTTTTGTTCTTTAGAGGTTCCACCCAAGCTTTCTTCGAAAGACAATCAATTACAGTGAGTAGATATTTAAACTTTCCATCAGGAAAATTTGACATTATAACCGTATCCGCTTGCCATATGTCATGCAAACCTTTCAATAATACTCTTCTTCGTGGATAATTCTTCCTCGCCGGCCTGTGTAGTTCATCGACAACAATCTGTTTAACATTCATTATTCAATGCAGCCACCTTCTCTTAGTTCTTCCACTATAGCCGTTATTTCATTTTCGTGCCCCCGGTTACCAGCAACTACTGAAGCAACAAGTAAATGCAGACGATCAACTAATTCATTAGGATCATCCCAATAGACAATTCTTGGTTGATGTGTTGTTTTCAGTCCCAAACCAGACACATAACTAGACGAGAATAATGGTTTTATAACATTTAAATACTTGTAACCACGGTTTGAATTTACTGGATTCTCTTTAGAGTAACCACGATAAATGGCGTTGGTACTTGATAATATTTTCTTATATATCTTTTTGTCAGACTCTGCCACTAGGCTAATATCTGGACGCTTCATGAATAACAATTCAAACAGTCCTGGTGTTCCTTTATAGTGAACGCCGTGAACTACAATGTTGTTGTTATCTAATGTAACTTGAGAATCTCCAATCAGCCAACGTTGACCATCGAATCGCATACCATATATTTTATACAAATGATCACCATGTCGGCCATTCAAATATTTGTCAATGTATTTCCTCGCAAGATGACTAACGTGTTTAAGATAAGTTTTCGCTTCTTTCCGTCCTTCAGGTGTACGGAGCACTTCTTGTATCTGCTCTACTTCATCTTTTGTCTCAAAGACTTCATCACTGTTGTAACTGCACCCTCCATCACTGTCATCTTCCTTTATTACACTCTCATCCTTTACCAAAGCGTCACTTATTGGTGATACTACATTTGCTGGTGATGGTAGTTGTAACTGATATTTTGATGTGCTAGGTTGGTCAGTTACCATTTGAGTGATGCTTAACTTCTCCTCTGGTTGTTGTTGTTGTTGTTGTTGCTGCTGCTGCTGCTGTTTAAGAGTGGTTACAATCTCTTCCAGTGGATGTACAATTGTCTGTGTAGCTTGATTAATTTGACGTTGTTCTTGAGCTAATCTCTGTTTCAACAGTCTATGTTTCTTGCGAATATTCTCACTTGAACGTGCAATTTTCAACTTTAATTTCTTGTCCACGTCTGCCATTATTATTATTATTATTATTAGATAGAAACAAAAATATCAAATCCTTTTCTATAACGAGCACTTTCACAATTTCTTTTAAATTCAGAATCTTTATCAATAACTAAAAAACCGTATTTATCCGACCAGCACTGTGAACACAACCACTTAAATTCATCAAATGACATATCAGTGTTCACATGATCTGAATATATATGTTTCAAGTTCAATTCATCTTGTTTGAATAAAATTAACAAATTTGCATTATCTCTAATCAACTGTTTGGGCACTTTACTATATGTTTGACACAAATAGAAAGAGTCAATGTTATTATGACGTCCCATGCAAAAGAAATCTCTCATTGTGGTTTGTTTTTCTGTTGCAACATCGTCAAAGATGAATACTGAATTGGGTTTAGTCTCTTGTGGTGTAATAATGTTATCTGAATCGCCATAGTAAAGTATCCAATTTCAGGAACTTGGTTGAATATTTCATTCAATAAGCGATATTTGGGTTGGTTTAGAGATTTACCATATACATATACATTGGAGAATTTTAAACCATTTCTCTCGGTCAACAGTGCAATCATCAGATTAGTTTTACCCGAATTAGATGGTCCTGCAACAATACATCGCACAGAATTAGGCAGTAAAAGTCCATTTTTCCGATTGCTGGCGTCATCATCAATACCGGTGTATTCGATAATTGGAAGTCTGGTTGTTTGTTGGTGGAATTTCATCGTTGAACTGGATTGTTTTTTCACTATTGCTTTCCATATATATATCCTTATGTGATGGACCATTTTTCTCAGTCATCACTGGGACAATGGCGAAGAAACGGTCAAAAGTGAAACAAGTTATTGCAGCTGTAATACAAAAAGGTATTGGTAAGAAGAAGAAGAAGAAGAAGAACTTTAGGTTATTACCCATACCTAGTGAACAACAGCATCCGAAGAAGAAAGGTGGATTTTTACCGCTATTATTGTCTGCTCTACCTGCAATGACTGCATTGGGATCAGCTGCAGCTGGAGGGGCAGCAATCGCAAAAGCGATTAATTCCGCTAAAGCTGCTAAAAAACAATTGAACGAATTGAAGCGACATAATGAGAAGATGGAAGCTATTGCACTGGGAAAAGGAATATATTTACGACCTTACAAAAATGGTAATGGACTTGTTTTGGAAAAGAAGACGACGAGCAATGCAAAAAACTAATTGTGAGATTACCTCTCCGACCATTAACAAATGTTGATTTAACAAAACTAGCCACAAAATTAGAGATTCCATATTTTAGAGGTGTTTTCATGAGAGACAATCTACCTACAGTATGTAAAGTAAATGAAAGTGTTGTAATTAATCTTGACAGTATACATGGATCAGGCACCCATTGGGTGTGCTATGTAAAGAGAGGTAATCTAATTGTTTATTTTGATAGTTTTGGAAACTTACCACCACCACCAGAGCTAATAATGTATTTGAAGAACAAACCAATATTGTATAATAGTGAACAATATCAGCAACCAAACACTGTTATATGTGGTCATTTGTGTTTACTTTTTCTCTCTTTGTACACAGCGGGCTAACTATAAATAGAATAAATTTTTTTTAATTTACGACAGTCATGAGTTTTACCATCACCCTAACAGGACGAGAGTCCGTTCTCAGTGCAAATCATTTCCCACCTATACATTTAGATGATGAATGGGAAATGTCACTGTTATCCTTTGAAACCTTTCATTCGATACCAAACGTTGATGAACACAATAATACATTGGAATATATTAGAGATGATGATGATGATGATTACAAAACAAGTATAACCATTCCTACAGGTACGTACGAACTAAGTGATACAAACGATTATATCAAGTCTAATTTACCAGAGGATGTAAAGTTTGAATTAACTGCTAATAAGAATACACTCAAATCAGAACTCATTTCTTCAGCGGTTATATCCTTCAATTGTAACAATTCAATTGGACCACTATTGGGATTTGGAAGAGTTACGCTGGAAAATAAAAATCAAAAATATATTTCTAGCGAAATAGTGGACATATTTAGTGTGAACTGCGTGCTGGTAGATTGTAATATAGTTACTGGTGCTTATACAAATGGTAAATTAGTTCATACACTTCATGAGTTTTTTCCACAAGTTGCACCAGGATATAAGATTGTGGAAGTATCAAATAATCTCATTTATATGCCAGTCATCACAAGGACAATTGACAATATAACACTACGAGTGACAGATCAAAACGGTCGATTGATCAATTTTAGAAAAGAAGAAATTACCGTTAGACTGCATTTGAAGAAAAAGAAAAATGGTTCTTAGATTTCACCATCATCAACATCGCAGTTCATGTATAAATAAACCTCAAACATCCCACCAGTCACACATTCAACCGACTTCTGTAGAAGGGAGAGCATCTTTAACCACGCACAGTATTAGACTTTTACAACAACTTGGATTCAAACCAATCTCACCACAACATGGACGGGGGAATATTGGACATTGGAGCGCCAGTTGAGTCTGACGAGTCGATAACAAAAATAGAATTTAGATCACATCAGCCATATGCATCGACAACATTGAATAATTCAGATGAGATACGTATACCAGTTAATCAACAAGATGTTTACACGTTACCAAGCAAGAGCTATTTGTATGTGGAAGGAACATTGTTTAACCAACAAGGAGCAGCAGCGAAGAAGCATACGTTATGCCGTAACGCCATAGCCCATTTATTTCAAGAAATTAGATACGAATTAAATGGAATACTGGGGGATAGCGTGAGGAACCCTGGAATAGCAACAACATTAAAAGGATATGCTTCTTTTGAACCCAATCAGGTGATGGGCATGTCCGGCTGGGTCGAAGCTATGCACTATGCATCACATCCACTATTGTCCAAAGAAACGGGACACTTTAATGCCTGTATACCATTAAGTTACCTGTTGGGATTTGCTGAAGATTACACAAAGATAATCGTTAACGCTAAACAAGAATTAGTTCTCATTAGATCCAGGTCAGATGAGAATGCGGTCACTGCTTTGACTAATTTAGAAGGAGACGATGAAGTGATTAAAGTGACAATTACAAAGATTGCATGGAAAATACCTTATGTGTCTGTATCGGATGTGGAAAAGGTTCATCTAATCACTTATTTGGAGAAAGGAGTAAATGTGACAATACCATTTCGAACATGGGATCTGTACACATATCCACAGCTTCCACAGAGTGTGGGAAAACAGTCTTGGACAATTAAAACTACAACTGTGACGGAAAGACCACGCTATGTTATTGTTGCTTTTCAAACTGATCGCAAGGATAATGCAAAGACAGATACGAGCCGTTTTGATCACTGTAATCTGGTCAACATGAAATTGTATTTAAACAATCAAGTGTATCCATATGATGATTTGGGATTGAATTTCACACAAAAGCGAATTGGTATATTATATGATATGTATGCAAGATTTCAAAATTCATATTATGGAAAAGAAATTAGCAAACCGTTTATACAAGATAATGAAGTGTTTAACAGCGTTGCACCTATAGTGGTTATTGATTGTTCACTTCAACATGAACCGGTCAAATCGCTTGCACCTGTGGATGTAAGATTAGAATTTGAAACGAATGATGTGATCCCAGCTAAGACGAGTGTATATTGCCTAATTATAAGTGAACAGAGTTTCCAATACAATCCATTTACAAGTACTGTGAATAAAATAGCATAATAGTCTTTTTTTCCCCCACAGAGAAATAATAATGTTTTGTGTTAATTTTTCATAAGAATTTAAAATGTGCTAAAAAATCTTAGGCCATTCAATATGGTTTAATATGATGTATTTTACATTTTATTTTATTTTATTTTTTTCAAATATGTATTTAAAATAATTGTATAGTGGGGGAGAAAATAATCATTTTAGATAGTGTGTGGTAAAAAGAACTAAAGTTGTACGTTAGACGAATGTATTTTTCAAAAATGTCTATTACAAAAAAAAAAATAAGCTATCGAAACATGCTTTATATTATCAATCATATCTTGTAAAAAATTAAGTGAATAAATAATAAGTTATTTTGAATCAAGATTGTTTTTTTTTTTGTTTTTCCATTAATACCTATACAATTGGTGCGCAAGAGAGAATGGTAAAAAATATATATTATTAATCGTATAAAAACTACTAGTTCTCCAGGTTAAATACTAAGATTTTTCCTTTCTCTAATTAATTTGTTCTAAGATATTATTATACCCTTTTTTTTTTTTAGTTTTAATAATGTTTTACCAGAAAACTTACAGAAGTGATTCCCTTATAAAAATCAATAATAATCAATATATACTGGGAAGCGATCGATATATAATTGATCGATAAATAGATTTATCTTAAATACGCTTTCTAACTTTTTAAAAATGTTTTACCCAAAAAAAACCTACAGAAGTGACTGCCTCATACAAAATAGATAATAATCAAAAAAACTTACAGAATTTATTAAGTGAGTGACTCATAAAATCGATAATAATCATATACTGGATTCGATAGGTGTTAACAATATACTTATCGATAAATAGATTTTTATCTTAAAGAATAAGACTTTTGTACGAATGGAAAAATACTTTTAATTAGAAATTATAATGCAAACATTGTGCATACATAGAGGTTAATGAACTTTTGTATGAATGGAAAAATACAGGTTAATGAACCCTGGCCTGGGGTACGTGGGGCAGAGCCTCTCTTTAAGTCTCTGTGTATATATTTTATATATATATCTATAGAGAGAGAGAGAGAGGGAGAGAAAGGATATGAGAGAGATGAGGGAGAAGTATGTGGGGTGAGGTATAAGGATCTAAAGAAAACTACTATTGCCAAGTTACCACTATAGCTGAGTGGTGTAAGTGATGGACTTGGATGACGAAGGTTGTGAGATCGCTTTTGCTGACCTCAGCAAAAAAAAAAATTAATTTTTATTATTTCTTCGCCTACAGGAAAAGGGGAGGGGGAGGGGTGGGGGAAAAGTTGGGAATAGGTTGGGAGGGGAGGGGGGGCATTTGGTGGGCGACGGGGTAATTGACTGTGGTGAGAGGGTGGGAGGGGGCGGCCGCCATCTTGTGCAAAAAAAGTGGCCTAGAACCCGTCAATCCTATCTACTTGCAAATTACATATACAACAGGTGGTTTATTTAATCAGATTTAACAAAACTATATAAATGTAATTGGTAATTTCAACTAAAGAAAAAATTATTCTCTAAATGGAGGTGAAGGTTTTGTAAATAAGTACTGAAGATTCTAAAATAAGGAAAAACTGAACTGCCAATCTAACAGGAAAAGTCTGGGGCCTGTTTCATAAAACATTTACACTAATATTATTAGGAAAACAATAATAGTATTAACTAATAATATTATTATTCTGTTTCATAAAAATTTTAACTAATAATATAAGTTATTAGTTATTAGTCCAAAAATATTAGTGAATGTTTCCAATAATATTAGCAACATGTTTCATAAACAGCAAGGATAATAAAATTCACTAATAATATTTGGTGAAACAGAAGTGAATGTTCTTCAACTTTTCTCCTACAAGTTTCTAAAAATATGTTATTAGTGAGAGATAAGTGATTATTTTGTTTATTCTTACATAAATCTGTAAAATTGGTAAAATGGCTAAATCTGATTCAAATAGTGATAAAGAGTATATACATATTCGCCGTCCGAGAAATTTTAGGCCAAGAATAGCCTACAATCAAATGGAACAAACGTATGAGAGGTTTAGACTGCAGAACTTTGGATATGTACTTAAATAGAATTGGTAACCTCTTGGAGCATCCCACTGCAACGAATGGAGCTGTAACCTCAAAACAGCAGCTTCAGGTTGCACTCCACTGGTTAGGTCCCACACATTGGTTAGGCGATCAGTATCATTGTGTGTCTGATATGCATGGGATTTCAAAAGCATGGTTTGCAGAGTTATACACAGAGTTGTCACTGCAATAGAGGACACACTTCTTTAGGATGTTGTACGTTGGGCAGCTGAGTGGTGACGTAGATGGCAGCTAAGTAGTGACGTAGATTCACTCAACTCGGAGGTATGCCTTCAGTTTGTGGTGTAATAGATGGAACACTGATGAAAATCGATGCCCCATGTGAGTATGAATCAGCCATTTGTTGATCGACATGGAAATCATTCCTTAAATGTCCTGCTAGCATGTGGGCCAGATTTGGAATTCTATTACGTTTGTTCGAATTGGCCTGGTTAGTGTTAATGATGCTAGGATTCTAAGGCTGAGCGGTTTGAATAATAGGATGGATTTTATTCAAATCCCTGGTGCGATTTTATTTGGAGACTATATATCCTTTGAAATCTTGGCTCATACAACCATTGATTCAAGATTTTTGACAGTCCTTCTCAGCAGAGATTTTTAAGAGCACATAAATCAACAAGAAGAATAATAGAGCGTGCAATAGGACTTCTTAAAGAAAAATTGCCAGTCCTCAGCATTGGTATGTGATTAAGATATTTGCATGTCAAGTTATCAATGACTGTGTAGTCCTTTGTAACCTGTCAAGAAATCTAGACAACTACGTGGTCCCTGAAGTGGAAGATGAGAACTTGCAGGCTGAATATACGCTAAATATACGAATCAAGCCGGCCGAGAGTAATAAACTAATAATATCAGTGTTGTCATTCTATGAGTCTGTGAAAAAGTTTATGAACCAGAATTTGACCGCCTAATACAATTTTTCTATTAGCCTAATAATATTAGTTAATATTTATTAGTGACTTTTATGAAACAGGGCCCTGGTATAAAATATTTGCATGAATTTCCCCCCCTATTGCAGTATTCTAAGTGAAACATTTTCTACAAACGTAAATTTCTACTAAACTTATAAATATACAAAACATAAATAAATATGGTAGGGATTTTATTTATTGGAATACCATAACAACAAAACTATCGCAGTATTAGAAAGTAAAAATACAATTTAAATTATATCAATAGATATAGAAACTGAATTAATTGGCTAAATATAACAAAGCCAGGGAGTTGTGGTTTAGATGCATTCTGCGAATAATATTCTATGTTATTTTTCCCTCCCTGCACGCAATCATTCTTTCATAATGAACAGTGAGGATCGAAAATTAGAAAACTTGATCTGTTGAGATTATGGAATACATGTATCATGAAAGATTATTTAGAATTAAAGATAAAACAGTGAATGGAAAAAAAGAAAATTTAGTCTAATATAAGATACGGCGATTGTTTTTAAAATGAGTGTAATACGAACCAAAGAGAGGATCCATAGCAGAGAAAGAGAGACAAAAATGACTGGTCCATTCTCACGGACTAGAGTGGGAGAAACTGCATGAATACAGCGACGGAAGATAGATATACAACAGAGTTCAGTCGCCAGTCACAAGGGGATGATGTAATAAAATCCAAAGAGAGGATCCATAGCAGAGAAAGAGAGACTAAAATAACAGGACCACTCTCTCTCGGACTAGAGTGGGAGAAACTGCATAAATACAGCGACGGAAGATAGATATACAACAGAGTTCAGTCACCAGTCACATCGTGTCATTTACCTTACCCTTTACACCGCTCTACCATACGCTACCATTTTACTGTAAAGTCCAGGCAGTCAGTATCACTTTTACATTATACAGTGTTCGTTCAGCCATGGTTAGTTTGTTCATTCAAACCAAATCATTTCTCTCCTTTATCATACCCATTCATGTAATAGGATGCAAAGAGAGGATCCATAGCAGACAGAGGCAAAAATGATAGGACCACTCTCTCGGACTAGAGTGGGCGAAACTGTATAAATACAGCGACGGGAGATAGATAAATAACAGAGTTCACTCGCCAGTCAAAAGTGTCATTTACCTTACTCTTTATTACCCTACCAATTTAGTGTAAAGTCCAGGCAGTCAGTGTCACTTCTTACATTATACATCGTTCAGCCATATCTAGTTTGTTCATTCAAACCAAACCATTTCTCTCCTTTATCAGGTACATTATAATGAGGAAAACCTTTGCAGTTTGTATAAAATACTTTGCAAATTATGCTATTTATATTTGTAAATCCTTTTAAAAACTATAGGGCAAATGTTTATTAAACTTTATAAATGCTAATGGATTTGACGAACAAAGGAAATAGACTTTTGATTTTGTATCGTTCGTACGCAAGATAAAGAAGGGCAACTGTTTCTGCAAAAAAAAAAAAAAAAAATTATAATAATTTTTAAGTGTTCAAATTTATATTTTTAAATTCACTTCATTTTGAATTATATTTAAATTTCTTTCTTACAATTTTCTTTTGCAAATATTTTATATTCCTTTAAAAAAAAACATTGAATTTTGAATTTTTTTACCCGTTGCATATTTGACATTTTACTTTTTATGATACATTTTTATTTTGTGTTTTCTACTTTTTATCTGATATTATGGAATTATTAAAGTAATATAATTTATCCATATTAGTTTACAAAAACTAATAACATTGGTTGCCAAACCAAAAGAATACCGTTTTTACTTTCAAAAGTCAAAAACAAGCCAAATTTGTTAGACCAAAAAATTGATTTACCACCTAGCATGAGCCCGTTGAAAGACTATGCACTGTTGCAATAATAAATTGCAGCCGAGAAAAAGAAGTAACTTTTGCAATAAAAATAATCACAGCAATAACTGAAAAATCTAACAATCCTGCGCATGTACCCTTTATCCTACAACTATACATTCGCCTTTACCATCGCCCTATAACCTGGCCGATACGGGGGAATATCACGTTCGTGTATCGGCGCCACTGGCTTCAAAGGCAAGCTAAAAGAATTTGAAGTCATTCTAACTAAATTCTTTCCCTAATCAAATAATCGCCAAATTATAGTCTCTGCAACCATTAATATCGAGATAGAGAGTTTTCTAATTTTGTCGATTTATGAAAGGGACAAAATAATTAAATTATTAAAAACCAAACAATTTAATGGTGTAAATCACTGACAACCCAAGCTTGTCCAGTTGACATAATTACCGTATTCTAATCAAATAATCGTATTCTATTCAAATAGAGAACATACTAATTTAAGTCCCACAGTTTTGCAACTATTATAAATCTCTTAACCTGCGACATTCTACAATGTCCCTCCCTGCAGTGGGACTCCAATTCCCTTTTCTTCCATTTTTTTTTTTACTTCGCTGCTACAAAATTGCTTGAAAATGGTTACTGCTGGTTGGGGACCACAAAACAGTAATGACGTTCCCATCTTAGCAACTCGTCTACCCTCTCATTGCCCTCTAACTGCGTGTCCATTATTTAGGACAACTAAACGATAAAAATTCCAAATTGTATGAACATTAACTATTCGAACTGAGAGAATTCTCTAAGATCGTGAGAATATAAATAAATAAAAAATTGGTTAATTTAGTTTATATAATGATTTCATTTATAGCCGAACTGCTTTGTGTTATTTATGCATATTTTTATTTCAATTTATTAAATTATGTAGAAATTGTCCAACATATTGGTTGAAACTCTTTTCTGTATGTGGAAACCATCTTAGACATATAAACTTCTTATCTGTTGTTAATGAACATTAACGAATCAACTCCATTACACTTTGACCCTTTCATCTTTTTGGCTTAAATACACAGATTGTTTGTTTTTATTCGGACCTATTCTTCTTTCTAGTAGTGTTACAGTCTCCACGGTACATGTTCACTCTAATTGAAAAGCTCTCACTAATTCTACTCGACAGACTTCTTTCTAAAATTCTGAACGTTAAACGCAAACAGCTTTTTGGGTTTAATGTTCATTAAACAGGATGTAGTTTGTTGGGACAGCATGGATTAGTCCAGTTTGTCCTTTGTACATTCCCTTCTTAATGGCCTTATTCAACGTGTTTTTTTTTTCAGTTTTATTCCTTTAAAGTTTTAGTAGTTTCTTCATACTTTGTAATTTTCTTCTAAATTTGGTTTTTCCTTTTATGAAATGATTGTGACCTTATAATAATTGGGCATTTGTTGAAGTTACCAATTTTTCTTCCATAATTGTTTGATCTTCTCGTTATTTTCGTTTTTTTTTAATGATAATTTCACTTTCTTTCAATTTTCTACTTCATTATTTTTCTAATCAACTGCCATTAAAGGTTTTCCTAGCATTTTTAAAACTAAACCCGAACAATCTTCCACTTTACTGCGATTAGCAGAAACTATTTTAAAAAAATCTGGTGTGTAACACTCACACAACTTTCTCTTACTCCTGTTCTCAAAATTATAATTGCCGAATGTTATAGTTTATGTACCAAATATAACGAAATTCGTCTAAAACAGATAAAACTGTTCACTAATTTCCGGTTTACTAATTTTCTTAAAACTTGGAATTTTGGAGATCTATTTATTTCTAATTAATTTTGGTTAGATGATAGAATTGTATAATCAACTGTAATACCACTTTAGAGGAAGCTGTAACCCCACCCTCCCCTAAAAGTGCCCTTAAATGAATTTTCACAGAGATACGTTTTGAATAAAAGATGTAGATCGTAGAAAGAAAATCGTCGAAGCCATTTTTGGCAAAATCGCGAAAAAGTGAAAAAATCATTTAGTAAAGTGTTAAAAAAACAAACGCACTTCCGATTATCCAAATTTTTTCAAACTCGGAATTTCAACAACATATTTAATTTTAATTAACATAATTTAGATGACAGAATTGTTTAATAAACTGAAATAGCAGTTAAGATGAAAACGTAACTCCACCCCTACCCCAGAAGTGCCCTTAAGTGAATTTTCCCGGAGAAATGTTTGAAATAAAA